>VXCM01003850.1:2500-51841 GCA_014773175.1 Lucifuga dentata
GTGTGTGTTAGCTGCTGCTTGCCAACATTTTTCCGTGCATCTCCTCACAAAAGACCCTGAACCCCGCCCCTCCTCCTCCTCCTCCTCGATTCTACAGCATCTCAGCATTAGCTTCTTCCATTTTTCACAGAATCCTTGGAAGGCAGCGTTTGTCTTTACGAGCCTGATTTCTGCACGTTGAACGTGTCGCGGCGGCACGATGAGCCTCAGTCTGACCAGANGGGGGGGGGGGGTGGATTTCAGGGAGGCTTAGGAATGTGAAGGGGTCAAAAGGTCAGGGCAGCGTGGCTCTGAGCTGCAGCTCCATCGCTGATGTCAGCAGTCGTCCTGACGTCTGTCTGAACTTTTGTCTCTCAGAGAAGCAGCAGAAAAACCGCATGACGTGCAGCTCAAGCCCCGCCCCCTCACTGTCTTTACATACATGATCAAACTTCCATGTTCATACCTCCACCAAGACCAACAATCCTATCATCACATGACTGTTTTTTTCTCTAACATAAATCCAGACTTTTTTTAGAAGTTATGTAATTTTAGCGTTTAAGCTCAATAAAAAGTGTGGAGTGAATGTATGCCTCCACCAGGGAATATAGTCCCAAAAGAAGACCTGCGTTTATGGAAAAATTTAAAGGACCGTGACTTCATAAGGCTGTGTAACTATTAGCAGGAGAAACATGGATTTTTAAGGTGGGTGTATCACTTGAATATTTGATTTTGAAAGATTAAGAGATTTAGCAAAATATCAGGAAAGCTGAAATACAGTTTTATCCTTTGGAAAATGATTGTCAGTAACGTAACATGTATGAAAACTGAAGATATTAGGCTCAAACATGCAAAGTGGGTGGAATGGTCCTTTAAGAGGCTTTATTTGCTGTTTTCAGTAAAATGTTTATCTTGTGACGTTACAGAAAAAGAAAATTCCCGTATCTTAATCCTGATCAGGATATTCCTCAAAATCTAAACTTTTACTTCCAGTTTGTCTCCAAAAGTTCATTTAAAGCTGTTTAAAAAACAAATAAATAACCGTGATGAAACATTAAGCGGAGGTAAATATAAAACACAGGAAATTAGAAATAAAAGCGTCTCTAATTAAAAACCTGCTTTCTAAGAATCTGAGCCGTTTGAGATGAATTCCTCGTTGCCTGGCCGCTCCTCACGCCGACATGTTAGCGTCTTTCTTCTTGTTTCCGTTGACGAGGCGTCCGGATACCGTGAGGAGCCGACAGGGAATCACGGGAAGGACAAAGGAAAGGAAGAGAGGAAAGGATGAAGGAAAGGGAGAAGGAACAGGAAATTTAAGAAGAAAGGAAATTGCAAAATGAAAGGAAAAGGAATGAAGCGTTCAGACGTTAATGAGGAAGAAGGTGAAGTTTCCACGCTGTGATTTCCCTCCTCCTTCCATCCTTCCTTCCATCCTTCCTTCCTTCTGCCCTTATTTCTACTCTCTTGATTCCTTTACCCACATCCAGGCTTCATCTCTATTTTTTTCTTCCTTTCTTCTCCTCTTTCCTTCCCTCTTCCCGCTTCCTTTCCATCTCTACGTTCCTCTTTTCCTTTCTCCACGTTATTTTCCTTCTTGCCCTCTGGTAATATTCTTAACTTTTTTTTTTTTCCCAGCATGCAGCAGGAAAACGCTTTGCTGCAGGGAAAATATTCACGTTCACGCATGAATATTTCAACTAAAACAAAGAAAAAGGATGAAATATTAAAAAAAAGCGCTCTAATTACATATTTGCCCTCCGCTCCTCCATCTTTAATTTCATGGCTTTTTTTTTTCTGAACTCTGAAGGACATTTTTGCCCCGAGGCTCCAGTTAACCTTTGACCCCGCCATACGACACGCAGAATCCTAAATTANTTTTTGCCCCGAGGCTCCAGTTAACCTTTGACCCCGCCATACGACACGCAGAATCCTAAATTAGATAATAAATTACTGCAAAATAATAAAGGTTTCGGTCACGCTCTGATGCTGCAGCAGAGGAAATATCTGCTGCACGTAACACACACACACACACACACACACACACACACACACACACACACAGGCTGTTTATTTTATTGTTTTAAAGGAAGTGGAGCGTCGAGTTTAGATTTCCTCAGGGAAACGCGTCACGAAGAGGAAAGTATTAAAATCCTTCTCTTTGCTCAGGTTGCCGGTTCGAACCCGCTGCCGGCGCCCGTTGAAGCTGTCGCCGTCGTGGAGAGCGGGCCGGTCATGTATGATGAAGTCGCTGTGGAGGAGGAAGACGAGGAGGAGGAGGAGACCTGTGTGAGTGCCATGGACCTGCTGGGCGGCAACGGTTACTATCAAACACACACACACACACACACGTTTTGCCAACTTTTTCCAAAGTGACTAACAGTAACGGCGTCTCTTCCTGCAGATTACGGCTGCGATGGAGATTACGATGATGGCTTTTAGCGGCGGACNCGGCGTCTCTTCCTGCAGATTACGGCTGCGATGGAGATTACGATGATGGCTTTTAGCGGCGGACTGACTTGGATTTTGCCGCCATTTTGGATCTGAACTCTGTCAAAGCGAATGTTTACTGATGGGGACGGCTGCTGCGGCGTCACGAGGAAACGAGGGACTCCCGGTCAGCGTCCAATCAGGAATCAGGTACTAAACAGGAAGGACGGCGCTGGAAGCTGATTGGAGGGAAACGGGTGTGTTTGTGCTGCTGGTCGCACGCCGCCTGCTGATGACAGGCAAGAAGTGAGCAGCAGCGACAAAACGCCGCAAGGAGGAGTTTAGAAACGTGACTTTCATACTTGGTTTGTCGGTTTTTAGGATTTAATGGAGCAAAGAGACGAATCTGAAAGCTACGCTTCACGTTAAACCTGATAATCCTCAGAAACTCCCGTTTTATCTTAAGAAAAGCTGCCGGTACAGAAACGTTCCGCTGTTTCCAAGTTTCAGGAATTTTCAGGAAATTCGTCACTGTAGAAAATTCCTGCATCATTCCCTTCATCAAGTTGATTTGTCGTAAACAGGTGAAAGTCTGGCAGCTTTTTTCACGTTTAGACTCGTTACAGATCAAACCAGATCAAACCGGAGCTTTTTGCTGCAAATCTCTGATATCAAACCGGCTTTAATATTCAGGTCGCGTGAGGTCAATCATCAGCGTTTCAGGGAAAACTGTAAATTTTTCTCTTTAGTATTTAAATCCTGTCGCTCTGAATGAAGCTGCTGTGCTGATGTTCTGAACAACAAGCCTGATTATAGATTATAGATTAAAATTCTGATTTAAAATGCTGCATGAGGAAAGCGTGTTTTAGCAGAGAAGCCTGTAGTTAGCCAATAAACGCTAATGAGCTAACGAGCTAATGATATACTAACAACTGCTGCTGACGTTTCAGACGACGTAATTACACGCTGCTGAAACTTTCCCTGTTAAAGCTCGTTAAGAAAACAAACTAATAAAGAAGCAATTAATTATAGCAGCAGTTAATTACAGCCTGATTATGTTTTTTTTTAAATAACAACAAAAAAAAATCCCTTAAATTTGGTTTAAAATGGTTCTGACAACATTTAAGTTAAAGATAATGAATTCTAACAATAAAATTCTATTTATTTATTATTTTTTTCAATATTGGCTTTTATTTGCCTCTTGCAAATCTGCACTGTAAAAAAACAAAAAACAAAAAAACACTAAATAAATTCTTTATGTTGTTAATAACATAACGTGTATGCAGGCTCAAACGTGCAATACCACCGGTATGGTCCTTTAATCACATTACAGCTAACCTGTAATGTATGTAAACGTGCCTGTTTACATCCATGTAAACGTTGCTGTAAGCGTGTATGCGTGCGTGTCAGCGTGCGTGTAAACGTCACCGTGTTGGCTGTTTGCTGACAGACGTGTCGTCTTGCACACGCGTTTCCTTTGAGCGATTTAATCATGTTTGCTGAGTTTCCAGATGACAAAAGATTCTATTTTCAGAGCGAACGTGTGGAAATATGACGGGATTCTATTTTTTGGGTTTTCTTTAGCTTTAAATTTGTTTTGCTGGGTGAGTTTTTGATGATATTGATCCTTTCTGATTATCTGAGTATTATTGATGATATTGATTCTGATTATGATCGATATTAAATATTTTTCATGATGTTTCAGACAGCAGATATGTGAAGTCAGGCTGTGATTCATGTTCTGGTCTGAATATGAAATATTGATTTGTGCTTTGGAGCGTGTTTTCCCTGACGTTCTGCTGCGACACGTCATCATGTTACATGTGAGTAAAAAAATCATCAAACAGAAACACGTCTGTTTGCTTTTTGTCACTATTTAAAGGGCAATAGAACGTGCTGATATCAGAATTTTACCTGAAGAAAAGATTTGAAGGTGAGTTTAAATATTTAAGTTTAAAATATGAAAACTGCTCTTGTTCAAAACTTTGATTTCAATTAAAAAAAAAAAAAATTAATTAGCCTGATGGATTTTGTTTTAAGAAACAACTTGTTTTGGAGNAATTAAAAAAAAAAAAAATTAATTAGCCTGATGGATTTTGTTTTAAGAAACAACTTGTTTTGGAGAAAAAAACTCTCTGAAATATGTTTATTAAATCATTCTGATGACTCTGTAGTTAAAGATAACAGTAAATTCTAACAATAAAGTTCTACTTTTTTTCTTATTTTCCTTTTTAAAACTTTATTTGCCATCTGCAAATCTGTACTGTAAAAATAATAAAATAAAATAAAATAAAAAAAAACACTGAATAACTAGATAAGTTTATTTTTTTACTTAATTAAACTAAAATCATTTTAAAGGACCATACCAACTATTTAGCATGTATGAGCCTAATATATTCAGTTTTCATACATGTTACGTTACTGACAATCATTTCCCAAAGCATAAAACCGTATTTCAGCTTTCCTGATATTTTGCTAAATCTCTTAATCTTTCAAAATCAAATATTCAAGTGATACACCCACCTTAAAAATCCATGTTTCTCCTGCTAATAGTTACACAGCCTTATGAAGTCACGGTCCTTTAAATTTTTCCATAAACGCAGGTCTTCTTTTGGGACTATATTCCCCGGTGGAGGCATACATTCACTCCACGCTTTTTATTGAGCTTAAACACTAAAATTACATAACTTCTAAAAAACCCTGAATACACGTCTTGTTGGTGATGATGGATTACCTATCCCAAGAACGTTTCAAAATTAAAATTATATGAAAATTAAATATATTAGGCTCAAACATGAAAAATGGGTGGTATGGTCCTTTAAAAGCAGATCTGGATCCTGATTTTGCAGCGTTTGACCTTTAAATCAAAAACCTGAGAAAACTGAAGTTCTTCGTCATGTGATCTTCCAGACTTTTTGCTACCAGGAAGTCATTTTCTGCTTTCTGATGCTGAAGTCATGATTCCAGATCAGATTTCTGTCCAGTAAAATACATCAAACAGTTTCAGCTCCTAAATAATATTCATTTTTCAGCATTTACTGATGTTCGTACGTCGTATGAAGGAAATACGACCTTTATGAGTTAATTATGGACTAAATGCCTTTGCTCAGTTGAAGTTTTGCTGGCCTGTGTTGAGTTTGGGGCAGCAGGTCCTGAGGATGAAGAGCTGCTGAGCGTCGCCCCAGTGCATGCTGGGAAATATTTTTAGTTTGGGTTGTTGAGCTGCTGCCTGCAGATACTTAATGAAGCTAGAAGCTTTTCATCCTGTTACAACAAAAAGACTTTATGCTGTTTTTATGTCTGAATACAGTGTGGTCTACACAGACGGACAGGCAGAGAGACAGGCAGACAGACAGACAGACAGGCGTGGGAGGGATCGGGTTTGTGGGCATGGGGTTACAGACTGAGGTCTTTAGGGAGTGTAGAGATAGCAGAGCCTCTGGCGCTTCTATCTACAGCAACAAAACACACAAATCCTGCTTCATCCTCCTCCTCCTCCTCCTCCGCCTCACTCTACAAGGCTTTTTGTGTAGGAGGAGGAGGAGGAGGCCCATCCTGACCGACTTTGCACCAACATAAATATCAGACGTGAGACGCTCGGAGGCAAAAACCCAAAGAATGAACAGCAAAATAACATCTGTGTCTTTGTCTTTTCCTGGATCAGGTTTTATCTGGATACCTGCTCATCGAGTTAGTATTATGGGATGTCCTTCATGTTATATGACAGGTAGTTAGCATGTTGGGTCATGCCTCAGTCAGAAAGTCTTGGGTTTGAGTCCTTTCTCCCTTCAAAAACATGCAGGAGAGGTGAATGGAGACTTTAAATTGCCCGTTGTGTGTGTGTGTGTGTGTGTGTGTTGCCCAGTTTTATTTATTATTTTAGCTTTATTCAGCCAGGAAGTCCACTTGAGATTCAGAGTCTCTTCTGTGAGGAGACACGGCCTCAACAGCAGCAAAAAAAAAAAAAACCCCACTCTGCTAAGATAAAGTTACAGGTACGATAAAAGTAAGACATTTAAAAAGCATAAAAACATAAATAAAAACAAATTTAAGGAAATTTCATGAGAATAAATTCAGAAAATCAGGAGCACAGACCTGATGGACAGCAATGTCTCACAATACATTTGAATTCAGACAGTTGTAAGAGACATTTTTTTTTCATTTTTAGGTCTTTTTGGAGAACGATTCCAACAAGTCGGGGCAAATAAACAGAGGTACGTAGAGTACCAGAAATTGTACTCCAGTAAAAGTATTGTTACTTTATGATAATAGTGACTCAAGTATAATAAGAGTTGATTCTTAGAAGCTGAAATGTCACATTTTTAGCGACAAAGATGCAACGCGTTATGTAGCTGAAAAGAAAACAGCGTTTGAATGTGTGGCAGGGATGTGCCTCTTCTAAACCTCCTGCTGTTGATTCCACCATGACTGTTCTGAAACCATGGAAACGGAGGGTGGGGGCGTGGCTACTTGGGAGCTGAAGCAGACAGTGTAGCGTCTGACAACGAGAGAAAAACTGAACGCGACCGAATTCAAACGGTGAAATCAAAAGTAACGCAAAGAGTGCGACCAAATGTAACGGAGTAAAAGTACATTTTTATCTTCATAAATATATTCAAGTATATTTATGAAGACTACACGATAAAACACAAAAACAACAAAATACTACACGATAAAACACAAAAAAGTGACGAAATACTCCATGTTAAAACAAAAAATATGACAAAATACTACACAATAAAATACAATAAAATGTTACACAAAAGCTGCATTAAAACTACTCAGTAAAGTACAATTTTGTGAAAAAGTTACTTAAGTAAATGTAACGCGTTACTACACACCTCTGCAAATAAAATATCTCTTATCGTCTCAGAACAGTTTTGGGAATAACCAATGACCGCTGGGATTGGCTCCAGACCCTCTTAGCCTTGAATAGGATAAGTGGGTATGGATGGATGGATGACATCAGATTTGTCAAATAAGAAAAAAAAAAAAAAGNAAAAAAAAAAAAAAAGAGAATATTTCTGTTTAAGGCATCTGTTTCTTGTCAGACGCTGAGCTGCCTTTAAGCCCTGAGTGTGATGTTTGTGATTGTGTGTTTGTTTGGTCCTGAGAGTCAGCTCTCTCCGTCCGCCTGCCTGTCGGCTGCAGCTGTGCACACAGAATAACGTTCATCCAGCCAAATCCAGCCGCCTCTAATTAATGAGAGCTGTACCTGCGTGTCTGCGAGGACGCCGTAAACAGCTGCTGCCCCCTGCAGCCATCTGCAGCGCCGCCTGATGCTGGATGGACAACAAAACCTACCGAAAGAAAAAATAATCTCACGTATCAGGAAAAGATGCTGTCAGCATCACATTTTCACTTTCAGATTGGACCCCAAAACCCGCCGGCGGGNTTCTTTAAACAATCGCCAAAATTACACCATTTGTCATAGCCAGAAACTGTAAAAATCAAAATTATCGTCAGGTTTTCAAACTTCCGATGGTCCTTGGACTAACCATGTGAGCCTAACACTTCCTTAAGGCAACGTAACCAAATCTAAGCTTAGAATAGTGATATTTCCTCAAAATCATTTTATTATAAATGTCTCATTTAAAACTTTGCTAAAAATAAACGCTTTGTACAATCCAAATTCTGTAAAAAGCAACAAATTCTGCGTTTTTCACTGCGACTAGCAAACCTGGAGCGCCTCTGGTCTCTTTAACAGTCACATGACAACAATTCAGCGAGTCATTGGCTGAATGCAGACTGCAGCAGGAACACTAAGCCTATTGATTATACAGATTATAGGTTGTAAAAATGTAAATAGTTCAGTATGTATAGTCTCTATTTTTTAATTTTTTAATTTTATTTTTCCAGTATTGGTAACACTTGTGGGCACTTGGAAAAATGTTGTATATATAGATTACATCTTTTTTCAATTTTTTAAAATAAATTATCAAAGACATTCAACTTATGTTTTTTCTTTTTTTATGATTTATGACATTATAACTGTGTTATACTGCACAAAATACATTTTTGAGTTTGTCCTACATATAGCCATGATGGTGCTGCTTCCATAGAGGTGGAGGACTTGCAGCTACAGTGAAAAATGAACCACAGTGATAAAAATGTGACAGGAGCAGAAACTGCCCAGAAAGTGCTTGGTGTCCAGATTATTAAATTGCTGCTTTTGGTCTCTTATGAAAAAAAAAATGCCATGAAGTCTCTGTTCAAACATGCCAAGACCTTTCCAGATAGAAACAGCCTGTTTTCACTCAGTGTGCATAGCAGTGCTGCAGCAAGGGAGAAGAAATAAAAGTGAGACCCTGTAAATATGTCTCCTTTAGTAAAAAGCTGCTATGACGCTGCATAGCGGGTATGAATGATGATAATATGAAGAACACCATTCAGAGTTTTAACTGGAGCGTTTCAAGTTCAGGTTCGTTCCAGACTTTTCAGAGTTTGAGAGCTGCAGGCTGTGACCTCTGACCTCCTCAGCACATTTCCTTCCTACGCAGCGAGCAGAATGCCGTGACCTCAGTCTGCTGCTGCAGCACCTTCGCCTCCTACATCCTGCTGCAACTTCCTGCTGCAGCGCCATGCTGCCTCAACGAGCTGCTTTAGTCTGAAGACTGAAAGATCAGTATGTTGTTCACGTTGTCTGCTACACGTTCACAGTCTGCTACATGTTCATGTTTTCTGCTGCATGTTCACATTGTCATATGTTCACATCTATTACATGTTCATGTTTTCTGCTACATATTCACATTTTCTGCTGCATGTTCACATTGTTTCATGTTCACGTTTTCTGCTACACGTTCACGTTTTCTGCTACATGTTCATGTCTGCTACACATTGACGTTATGTTCCATGTATGTTCACTTCCTGATGTTTCTGAATCAAATCCCTGCATTTTCTCTTGGTTTAAAAGTGAGTTGATGGTGACAGACAGAACGCTGACAGACTGATGGAATGAGGTCACAACAGGTACAGTGAGCATCATCCTCATCACAAGGACAGAAGGTGAGACCGACAGACAGGTGAGACGGATGGAAAAGGATGTAGGTGTTGATGTAGGAATATGCTTCTTCAATATGATGGGAGCAAAGATGAAAGTCTGGGTGAATATGGCTGCTGCATGCAATCTATTGATGAATATTGATGTTTGATAGACGCTGAAGTCTCTGGAGACGTTTCAGGGTTTGGTGTTGGACGCTGCAGTGATTTTAATATATTGGTATATATTTTTATAGATTTTCACGCCCAGAAATGACTGTTCTGCTTCCCCTCTTTCATTTCTTCACCTCCTTTCTTTATATCTCCCTCTCTCTCTTCGTCTCCATCTCTTCCAGCCAAGTCTTCCAGCTCTCGTGCAGATCTGAGAGGACAGATGGTCACGAGCGAAACGTGTTTACACGCAGCGTTCCAGCAAAACCAGCAGATGCGGCAGAGCCGCATCTCTCCTCCAATCAGCAGCGAGACGGAGGAGATGCCGCGAAAACTGCCGAGGAGAGGCAGAGAGGAGAGAGTTTCAGCTTTTCCCATGAAAAATACAACAGACGCTCTCTCTCTCTCTCTCGACTTTGGTTTCTGTTATTTATTCACCTGAGTCTCACTTTGTCATATTTTTCTTTATTTCTCTGCAGGTTTTTCAAAGCTTCTTGGGGTTTCTGGGTCTTACAGGAAAAACATTTTTTCATATTTTCCAGTTTATTTGTACTTTACTATTTGCATGTGCAGATAAACTGAAGCTGCATCCAGAGTTTATTTCAAAAGTGCAATAAATGAGTTTTCTATGCATAGTCGAGCTGAAAAACTCCACAAATACTTTATACGACATTTCAAACACATTTAATTTAATATGAAACGTTCATCCAGAAGCTGCTATTTTTTACAGTTTACACACTTTTATAAAAGTGGAGGTTAAATCAATTTATAAAATCCAAAAACCAGAATTATGTGTTTAATTTTTAGGAAGGATCTGGCTGCTGTGGAGAAACTGAAGTTATTCGTTTGTATCTCTCTCTCTCTCGATTTCTTTCTAATTTTCTTTCTCGTTCACACACTCTTCCCCCCCAACACACACACACACACACACATTCACTCTCACAANACACACTCTTCCCCCCCAACACACACACACACACACACATACACACACATTCACTCTCACAACCACGCGCGTAGTTCCCAGCATCCTTTGCTGCACTGATCCTCTCTATAATCAGCAGAGCCTTTGATTAACGCTGCAAAACCTAATTACTGATGCAGGAGTTGCACATACAGAATACAAACATTTTCTCATTCAATCGCACGTGGGACATGAACCCACNCCCAAACCCACCCCCGCTCCCAATTATGCCAGTCTCAGCGTTGGAATGGGACTCCACACGTTCGTCTTTAATGAGCCGCTGAGGACAGATCTCATTTTTGGTTGTGTGGAGGGATACGTTTGCTCTTGAGGAGTTGGAAGGAGTCTGGATTCACCCGTCCTTGAGAAAACGTCCACCTCTACAAGTTTATGAAAATGCTTGCAGATGCTAATTAAAACACTGATAGATCAATAGATGTGGGTCTTTTATCAGTACTTTTCCTCGAATGTGTTTGGCAACGTTTCAGCCGTCAGCTGACATAATTCTTCTGCTGCTTCACCTCTCTGCTGCTGCCCTGAGACAAACATCCAGCAGCTACATAACTCCCTCAGCTCGCCTCATTTGCAAAATAGACTTTGTGCAGAATATTCATTAGCAGCCATAAATATCTCCTCTTCTGAATATTCATGACTGCAGGGAGAACATGAGAAAAACATGGCAGAGGACGGTAACGTCTCAGTCTGTTTTCCTCGTCCCTGCTGCTGAATAATGTCACCAAATATTTCCTCAGAACTCATTTAAAGAAGCATGTTTGAACTCATAAATACACCTCACACGTGTTATGTTGCTGCTAAGCTAAAGCTAACCAGACATGCTGGTTAACAAGGAGCAGAACAGAGCAGCAGCGACCCATGCAGCATCAGGAAGAAAGAGCAGGAGAAGCTGGAGAAACACCAAGAGCTGAAGAAGAGCTGGATGGAAGGTGGAAGGTGAAGTGGGAGGTCCCAGCAGGAGCACCAGGAGCTGAGAGCCCGAACAGGTAGAGAGGCTCCAGCAGATTCCAGGAACACCTGAGGTCTCTGTCCAGAAGAGTGCAGTCCCTCAAACTCCTAGGCTTCTGGTAGAGGAACACACACACACACCACTTGAAAGGGTGAGAGGGATCTATCTATCTATCTATCTATCTATCTATCTATCTATCTATCTATCTACCTACCTACCTATCTACAGGTAGATGATGGAGATAGATATATAGTATATAATTATGGGGAAAAAACAGGAATCCAACATGTTTTTCCAAGTCGCGTATGATTTCATAAGCCCCGCCCCCTCCTCACAAAACACACAGGCGCGCGCACCTGCAGCAGTAGTGACGTCAGCAGCTAGAGGTCCCGTTTCGTTGCAGTTTTTCGTGAAGAAAATTGGAGCTAAAGAGTTTTTTTTTTTTTTTTTTTNTTTTTTTTTTTTTTTTTTTGTCAGGATGTGGAGTTTTTCTGCTGTTTGGTGATTTAAGCGTTTGGCGAAGTTTGAAAGTTTCTTCTTGTCTTCTGACTTCAAACTGGTGAGTAGCTTTTGACTAATTAAGCTAATGCTAGCTGGTTTGTTGTTTGTTAGCTTACTTTGCTGTTTTCTTTTTTTTCAGGCTGTTTTGCTATATTATGCTTATTATTCCTGCTTATGTACACCAACATGACATATCTGATATAAGCAAATATCTGCTGCATGCAAGTATATCTTTACCATTAAAAAAAAAACTACAAATTATACACTGTACGCTAATTATCATAACATACTGTTGTGGTAGTAAGAATAGGTTACAATACTTTTGTGTACTTTTATTATTGCAAAAGGAGACGGTATAGAATATGTGCTGACGATTATCGATCGAACCTACTGCAAATTTAACACGACTTACCAGAGAGAAAAATTTAATAGTTTTATATCTTTCCTGAGATGTTATAATATTCTCATCTGTGACTTCTTCGACCTTCATTCTCATAAATCGGTTCAGACTTTACAGACTTTTCTTAGACGTTAGGTGACTTTTTATTCAGAACGTACTGCTTACGTGAACAACAAAGTGATCAGAGTGATGTGTGAGTGTACATGTCCCAAGAACACGAGTATTTGGTGGATTATTCCCAGAATGCACTGCAGCGTGACACTGGTCGTCTCTGACATGCGTATGATCCCACATCCAGCTTTTCCTGGAAGCCCGCCTGTGTTAAAGATGGTCGTCTGCGTGTCCGTCTGGCCTTTCTACTATTTAAAATTTCTTGACAACTTTAAGTAGGAATGTCGTCTCCGCCGTCAACCAGTTCTGCTTTACAACCGCCATTTTTCTCAAACCGTGCCGTGCGTGAAGCGTCACGTCATTACTCATAATACGCATGCACACAAAGGTCCTACCGTGGAAAACAATCCGATGNGAAGCGTCACGTCATTACTCATAATACGCATGCACACAAAGGTCCTACCGTGGAAAACAATCCGATGTACCTTTTTATGGACTTTGATTGGGTTATTAAAAGCTGTACACCTTCCCATTCCACCTGATTAGAGTCTTATTTGGATTTGCTCGGTTTATTCAGATTGACGTGGTTACATAAGACAGTTTTAATTGGATNAAGCGTCACGTCATTACTCATAATACGCATGCACACAAAGGTCCTACCGTGGAAAACAATCCGATGGACTTTGGACTTATGGACTTTGATTGGGTTATTAAAAGCTGTACACCTTCCCATTCCACCTGATTTGAGTCTTATTTGGATTTGCTCGGTTTATTCAGATTGACGTGGTTACATAAGACAGTTTTAATTGGATNGAGTCTTATTTGGATTTGCTCGGTTTATTCAGATTGACGTGGTTACATAAGACAGTTTTAATTGGATTGGTATCTAATCTGATTATTTGTGGTCCATGTAAACGTGCCTGTTGTGGGATAACGAGTGTATTTCATCGATTCTACTCAAAGCTTGTACACACATAAAATGTAGAAAATGTATGTAATAATAATATGTAAATGAAAGGTGTATTTTCAGTTCCGTGTGTGTGTGTGTGTGTCAGTAAATGAGAAGTAATTCCATCAGGTTATACAATCATACGCCACTCAAATCTTGTGCTTTCTGACTAATTGCTCGGTAAATAACGTGAACACAAACACAGGCAGCTGGAGTTTATTAGGATGAGTGGCATCATTGAAGGAGGTGAACAAACATGACCTGTAATTACTGGAATCAAGACGAGAGCGCTCCAGTCAGAACGAGACACAGCTCATTTACATAGTGATGTTTACATTCTAAATTGATATTTTTTTTCTTAAAGGTTAGCAGAACAAATTGGGTTAGTGTGACAGAGAATCTTAGACAGCCTGAGGCTAAAGGAGAGAGAGTATAATGTAAAAAAAAAAGCAAAATATGCTGTGAAAAAATCTTCATTGTTTATTCTCTTGATTTTTCAATCAGAATATTTACAAAAATGTAACCTTTGATTAAAGTAAAACTAGTGTAGTGCCCGAGAAATGCATCCTCACTCGCAGACAATAGATGATATACTGTATGTAATCCAAGAAAATATTTATTCCTTTGAATAACTTTATCAAAACAGTGATTATGATAACAATAATTACAGGAAGTCTACTGGGCAGCAGCCATTCAGTCCTCCGTTCTTATTTAGTCGTTATTTCTGCTGAAAAATGCATCCCCTCCTTTCTCAGACCTGAGACTCACCCTGTCTCACAAAAATAACCCCAAATATGAGTTTTTAATGTCATTTCATTCCTTCATCTTCACAAAGTTATTTACACTGGGGATGCAGATGTTGGCAAAAAGAAAAATGCATCCCTCCTTTCTCAGCCTGAGGAGGATTACGTGCACCAGACTCACCGTCACATCCAAAAGCCCAAACATGAGCTCTGAACCTGATTTCATGTCCAGAAAGTGATTTACAGCAGGGATGTAAATCTCAGCAGAAGTGGGGAAGCAGTTTTTGGCAGGGATGCAGATTTTGGCACAACACCGGACTTTATGGTGTGTGCCGCAGCCTGCCGTAAGCGCCCGTGGAGCGGAGCATATGCTGCCACGCCCCAAAACGTATCCTGCCGCATGGACTACTTTTTAACAGCAAATTGGAGAACTGCTCATTTACACAACTTTCCATGCGACACTGCACATCCTTGGGCCCTGAGCAATTGAATATTTGAATAATAATTAATAGTAATTTGAATTTGAAATGAATTTCAACTTCTAGAGATGTTGGTGCCACAGACAGAGATTTCTGTCTTTATAGTCAGATACTCCGTTTCCCTTGAATATTCAACAACTATTGATCTGTAGCTGTAGATAATATAACGTTAGCGTAGTTTTGTTTGATGGCTAACAACAGTAGCAGCATGGCTATGGTAGGTTAGCAATTCAAGCTATCTTGGTTTGCTAACAATAGCATTATCTCCTGGTAGCATTGTTAGCTATGTTAGCTCCAGTACAATGTAAAGTTGAACTTCCAGTATAACATAACTACTTTTTACCTGCAGTCAAAACAACTTCAGTTTCCCAAAAGTCTTCTGCATGTCCTTGTTAGCTAGCTTTGTTTGCTGTACGGGGTCGGGTTGAGACCATGCTGCTGGACCAGAGCCTATCCTGCCACGTGGACTACTTTTTACCAGCACAGCTCAATTTGAGAACCGCTCATCCAAACAGCTTCATACATGACACTGCACGTCCTTGGGTCCTGAGCAACAAACCTGCCAAATATCAACTTCATACATGACGGGTTCTAGAGATGTTGGTGCCACAAACAGAGAAAGAAAAAACAAGTTTTATCATAAAACAACTATTTTTCTCATATGTGTTTGCATAACTATTGGCACTCCTTCATTTAATACTTTGTGCAGCCAAGATAACAGCTCTGAGTCTGAGATGATGCCATGTCTCCTAACAAGTATTCCAGGGCCTTTGACAGGAAAACAGCCCACAGCCTCCGTGCTACATGCTGCTCATTCATCTACATCAATGACATTGCTGTTTGCTGCCA
This sequence comes from Lucifuga dentata, assembly GCA_014773175.1. Taxonomy (NCBI): domain Eukaryota; kingdom Metazoa; phylum Chordata; class Actinopteri; order Ophidiiformes; family Bythitidae; genus Lucifuga; species Lucifuga dentata. The sequence goes on from VXCM01003850.1 coordinate 18,016, forward strand.
GAAAGCTCCATTTTTGTCTGATCTGACCATAGAACTCGGCCACATCAAAAGTTCTAGTGTCCTTTAGCAAACTGTAGGCGTTTGAGTTTGTTGTTTGACGACAGCAGAGGCTTTTTTCTGGCTAAACTCCCAAACAGCTGGTGGTTATGTAGGATCATGTCTTCATTCAGCTCCACTGGTGGACCAGTCAGAGCTGCCAGGCGACATGATCTGGCCTGCAGGCTTTATCTTTCCCAGATGTTGGTGTCAGTTCTACCTCAGAGCCCCACTGTGGATCACCCACAGGCTGACAGAATCAACAGAAAACCCCAGCAGGGAGCCTCGCCGTGGGGAGGGAGACGCTTGGCTTCAGGGCCTGAATGTACCAGACTCCTCAGAGCAGCAGCGCTGAGCGAAGATCCTGATTTTCTCTCAGCCGTTAGGATTTGTCAAAACAATAATGGTTTTCGTAGTGAGTAAAGCCCAGAGATGATGGGGAGTTTGTGGAAGGATGAATGAAAGTGGAAATGAGTGTGTGTCGTCTGACTGCAGCTCAAAGTGAAATACTGCACTAATAAAACTGAGACAGTCAGTCAAATAACAGAAACGTTTCACGCTGTGTTTTTACAGCAGTGCTGAAGTAAGAACTCAAATCCTTTACCAAAGCAGTAACAACACCTGTGAACATCAGTGTTTCCCGCAGGATGAAAATTTACTTGTGGTGGTGGGCAGGCAGCCAAATCCCCCTCCTCCCCCCAAAAAAAGAAAGGAAAAAGAAAGAAAGAAAAGGATAACTGTGCAATAAAAGATTCTAAAAAAAGTTTAACATGGTTATTTGGCTTTAAAAGTGCAAAGAAAAATCAAAAAACACTCAGGTAGTTGAAAATGGCTGCTACCAGGCTGTATACTACTGGTTGCTAGGCAACCACAGTAACACAAGGGCATTTTCATTCAACCTCAGTGGGGTTTTAAAAGAAAACTAAAGAACGTAATTAACTATAACACAGCAGAGGGAAACTTTGGTGAGAAGCATGGAGATTACATATATTTTAAAAGTAGAAATAATGACCTGCCTGGAATAAAAGCCTGGTTTCAAAAAAAAAAAAAAAAAAAANAAAAAAAAAAAAAAAAAAAAGGCCACTATTGGAGCATTTACAGTACGCTCATAAGGAAGGAGATAGATGCCAGTTGATGGGGATTTTGCTGTAAAATGGATTAATGATGATAAAACCTAATCATGGATCTTTTTAGGATATTTTTACCTTAAAAACGATGGTAAATTACAAATTTATTCTATATTTTAACGAGGTTTGATGACATTATTAAATGTGTATTTTTTTAAGGCTGGGTCATCCCGCGAAATCTGGGCGGGTCATTTCATTTGCATGGGCGGGTCTTCATTTACCTGGGCGGGCCGCCCAAGTTTCGCTGATGTATGGGAAACCTGAACATAGTCCATTCAAGTTACTGCTTAAGTAAAAGTAAACAGGCGTTAGCAGTAAAATAAATTGTGTAGTAAAATTACTCATGATAAAGAGTACATGATTTTGCATCGCCTCTAGTTTGTGGGATTTTTATATTTTCAGAGCAGCTGAATGAAAGAAAAGACATGAGATGGAAGAACGGAGAGAAGAGACTCATTTATTACTTATTTGCATGTAAAATGTAACATGCTAATATATTCATAACTGAACAAATACATTTTTATCCGTGGTTTTACTTGCATCCAAATATTTTCTTTTCCATCAGCTGCATTAGCAGAAATAATTCATCACCTAAAGTCTCCAATCAGAGATGACACTTTTCGTATTATGCTGTGAAGAGTTTGATTTGACCGTGGCCTGAAAAACCCTGTGTTTCTGACGTTTGCATCCCCGTTAACGTCTCGCTCCAGTTAGGAAACCGTGACCATTAACTGATGACGCAGCAGCTCAACTTCCTGTTTGGTAGCATGCATGAGCCTCTGTGGTCACTGTCTGGAAAACAATCTGTGCAGAAAGTGGACGGTGGATTCCGTACATGCCACCATTCAATGCGGTGTCAAAACAAGGTCACATGGATGATCTGCAGCACATAATGCATCGTTTCCACATGACCGGGGGTGTCTGCAGCATCGTGCGGCGGTACAGAAAGCCCGGCTGTCTGGGGATGAATGATTTATCTGCTGAGAGGTTCAGCTAATGGAGTTGGATGGATGTAAAGCTGTAGAGGATGGAGGGAGGAGGAGGAGGACAGGAAGATGGAACAACTACCTTCTTCTTGAGTGTATGGCAACAGCCACCTGACATGTATGCTTTACATGCAGATGTAGTACACGTCAGTAATGTTTGCGCTTTGGTAAACGGCTCGCAGTCTGTTCGATTTTAACCAGCAGGTGTCACTAGTGTGCACCGTGTTTCACATTCATTCGTTCATTCATTCAGTCAAGAAATGAATGTGCTGTATCATTCTGTTCTTACGGTGGCCGAGAAGTGTAAAACACATTAACAAATCAGAAAACACTTTAACAAATTACGAAACACTTTTACAATTTCAAACGCTTTAAAAATGTCAAACGTGTATAATATCAAACACTTTACAATTTTGGAAACACTAACAATTTTGAAAACACTTTTACAGTTTCGGAAACACTTTAAAAATTTCAAACACTTGTACAACTGACATGGGTGCCGTCCATTCACGAACAAGAATCTTTGTCCCTACCTTTTCCATTTCGTGAAACGTTACAGTGTTTCTGAATTTGTTAAAGTCTTTAACCATATGTTCTAACTGGAAAAGATTTTTCTATAAAGGATTGATTTGGAGGTTTTATTATTGGTTTTTAAGTCGCTAAATGCATTAGCGCATTAGCTGCTCCAAAATGATGGAACAGTTTTAAATCTCGACTCTCAATCTGGAATAGACTTTAAATCTTGGCTAAAAACTCATTTTTTCCTCCTTGGCCTTTTGCTTTTTATGCCTTTCTCCGTGTTTTTATGGTCTTCTTGGTGTTTTACTGTTTTTTTTTTTTTTTTTTNTTTTTTTTTTTTTTTTTATTCCTACGTGTTTTATTGATTTGTGTTTTTATAGTTGTATATCACTTTAGTCAATGTTTGTTGTTTTAAATATGCTTGTAAGTAAATTGACTTGACTTGCATGTTATTTAAGCTTTAACCCCAAAAACTTAACAAAAAATATGCATCTTAAAGAGTTTATTCATATACATTTTCTTTTCTGAGTTGTTGTTGGAGTCAGTCAGTGCATTTACATGCATGTTTAAACTTTGATTATACTCAGATGGAGGTAATAAATCGATTTTTTTCAAGCATCATTCTCACCTGATACTCCATTTATGCAGTGCGTCATGAATATTTGGCGGAACGGCAGAATCCGATCAATTCTACCCATGGATACGCTTTACTCCCGTTACAAATTGCAAACTTCATCCAATTTTATTGTGAGTTTTTTGAGAATCAAAAATTGAAATGTGGTTATAATTAGAAAGTTTCCTTGTTTCTTGGTGGTTAAAAACGTTTTGGGTTCAGAGATGAACTGAGGTTGATTTAGTGTTTTTACTGGTTTGTGTGGACAGAAGTTCAAATCCCAGACAACTGAGAAACATAGTGAGAAAAATAAATGAGGTAAAACTTTCCTCTGTCTTTTGTTTAAAAACTTAAAATCTCTTTATATTCAGCAGCTGTGCTTTGTGCTGATTTTGATTTGAGTTCCAGGTCGAACACGGAGATAAAACTCTGACCTGCAGATAAATAACGATGAACTGGCAGCATTTGCGTTCAGGTTGGCAGTAATGCAGTGTCTCTGTGGGCTGAAAATAAGTTTGGCTTTCACATCCGAGGGAGCTGAGCCAGAAGGCGAGGCTCTCAGTTTATCAATCGACCTACGTTCCTGTCCTCACCTGTGGGCACAAGCTTTGGGTAGGGACCGAAAGGATAAGATCTTGGATATGAGGTTCCTCCGGCTCAGGGAGGTCTTCCAGGCACGTCCAACTGGGACGAGGCCCCGAGGACAACCCAGGACATGCTGGAGGGATTATATCTCCTGGCTGACTTGGGAACACCTCGGAGTCCCCCAGGAGNAGGACATGCTGGAGGGATTATATCTCCTGGCTGACTTGGGAACACCTCGGAGTCCCCCAGGAGGAGCTGGAGGGCCTGGCCAGGACAGGAAGTGAGGGCCAGGCTGCTTAGTCTGCTGCCACCATGACCTGGGTAAGCGGATGATCGTGATGGATGGATGGAAAACTCTAAAAGTATTTTTTTTTAAAAGTCTTCAATCATATAAAAAACTCTGATTTTTCTTTAAAATGAGAGTTAGAGAATGTCGTACTTCATAAAATATAACTGGCTCAGTAAATCTTTGCTTTAGAAAGTTTGACTGATTTTCATTCCTCATTGCATTTTTTGCTGCTGGTTGTAAAATTGCTAAACGTCAGCACCGGAACACCTAAAAAAATGACCTCCGTGTTCAGTTAAATAAAGTTACTTCAACAAAAAATGTAATCGGCATCGTGTTCGCTGTGATGGATTATTTATTTATTGGTTTCAAGTTTCTACACGTTGATTGTTATCGCAAACTAAACTGAACTGAAACCACGTGTTTGAAAATGTTTGGCTGTAACATAACATGTATGCAGTATGTAAACTTTATTGGGCTCAACATGCAAAAAACCACCAGTATGGTCCTTTAAACATGGGGCACATGAATGTCTATGGTAGCAAACTGCATCATCATCATTTGTTAAAATGAAGGACATGTAAAGGAACACGGAGTTTTGCTGTACAGTAAAGCTCAAAGTCCCAAAGCTCATTAGAGATGTTGTCAAACTTTGAGTTGCTAAGCAACCAGAATGATGTCGCAGATCTTCAAGATTTATGTTTCCGTGACGATCAGAACCCAGCTTTGTGTTAGAGCATGAGAACAAGGTTGCTGAGTGGTACCAGAGGAGGAGAGGAAGAGAGGAGGAGAAGAGAGAAGGAGAAGAGGAGAGGAAGAGAGGGGGACAAGAGGAGAGGAGAGGAAGAGACGAGGAGAGGCGAGGACAGGAGAGGAAGAGAAAAGGAAAAGATAGGAGGAGAGGAGAGGAAGAGGGGGAGAAGAGGAGAGGAAGAGGAGGAGAGGCGACAGGAGAGGAAGAGAAAAGGAAAAGATAGGAGGAGAGGAGAGGAAGAGAGGAGGACAGAAAGAGAAAAGGAGGAGGGGAGAGGAGAGGAAGGGAGGAGAAGAACAGGGGAGGAGGAGAGAAACGGAGGGATAAATCCTCCTCCTGGTCTTTTTAATCTCCATCACGCTTCCTCTGATCAGGCTCCAGGTGTTCAACCTGTTCTGCAGCCAGATTCTCCATCCCTCCATCCCTCCATCCCTCCTCCCTCTCTCCCTCCATCCCTTCCCCCTCCTCCACCCATCCCTCCCTCCCTTTGTCTGCCTCTGTCTCTTTCAATCTCATGCAGGCTAACCCAAAATCATTCTCTCTCTCTCTCTCTCTCTCTCTCTCTCTCTCTCTCTCTCTCACACACACACACACACAGACAAAGAGTCACAGAAACTCTGGAATTGTACATCCAAGGGCAACACGTGAGCACTCACATGCACACTAATGCATGCACACAGGAAAGTGAAAACACACACACACACACACACACAGACACGTGCATGCACGCAGGTGGGCTAGAACACGGTTCCCACCCTGTAATTAAATTCTGAGTCTCCCACCTGTGTTACAGAAGCAGATCTGACTCAAGGTAATTATAGGGCTGCAGTGGAACAAAACAACAGAGGGGGTGTATATACACACACACACACACACACACACACACACACCGCCAAAACGTCTTATGAGAGACCACAAAGGATTGCTTCAGAGACACACCTGCTCTGAAGCAATACACCAGGACAACACACACACACACACACACACACCTGCATTCAATGAACACAACAGAGGACTTACATCATCATCCATCTGGGTTTCAGTGGAGCTCTGCTGCCCGTCATACGTGTCCCACAGGCCCTGTGTATGTGTGTGTGTGTGTTCTCCAGTCTGTTAGTCGTCAACACGTCTGCACCAACGGGTGAAAATAAATCATGCACACACGTGTCGGAAATTCAGCTCTGACGAGTCAGTTCTTCACTTTGAGCTGTTTTACTTCTGAGAACTTAGTTGGATTTCTACAGATATGACATCATAGCATGTGAATCTACAGTAACGGGACTGCTAAAACGTGTGTGCGTGTGTGTGTGTGAGATGCTGTCGTGGGAGTTGTCTTCACAGACGGGTTCAGTTATTCCTTAATGAATTCAATTACAGAGATGGGACCATACATCAAACCGAGCTCTAAACACCAAACTCGTCTACGGCCGCAGAGAAACAATTTGGAACTTCCTGCTCTTCCTCCTCCTCCTCCTCCTCCGCTGCATGTTTACTGAGTCATGCACCGAGCCAAAAACTTTGAGGATTTATGTTTGGGAACAGGGGGACGACAGGAGCTCGGCGTTCGGCAGCGATAACGGAGCCAACATGCTGGACGTCTCCCAGCCAAGACGCGTTTCTTCTTTTCTCTGCTGTTCAGGCTGATTCCTTCAGTTTCCCCTTGAGTGAAGGAGTGAAAAGAGGAAGAGTTCTCGCCATCACTCGCCGGCGTTTTTCCAGCTACGTTTCTGAGAAGATGCAAACGTCTCAGCAGCAGCAGNTCACTCGCCGGCGTTTTTCCAGCTACGTTTCTGAGAAGATGCAAACGTCTCAGCAGCAGCAGCAGCGTGTTCTTGCTCTGATATAAATACCAAACATGCATATTATGACAGAAAATTTGCGACTTTCTCATGATACTGTTTGGCAGAATATTTCTGCATCCGAAACACTGAAACGAGATTTGACAGGTAACTTTCCACTTTCCAAAGTTTCTTTGATCAGCGGGAATTCGCTGTTGCTTCAATAAACGCATTAACATCTTCAGCGAAGCAAAAATTAGACACGTCATGGAATTTAGAAAACTAGTGCAGCGCTCGTTCAAAACGTGCGTGTTCGGAACGTGTTGGACTTTATGGTGTGTACCACAGCCTGTGATTAGTGCCAGTGGAGCGGATCATATTCTGCCACCGCACTCGGAGCGTATTCCGCCACGTGGACTACTTTTTACCAGCACGGACGGGTTCTAGAGACGTTGGTGCCACAAATGGAGATTTCTGTCTTTATACTTAGTTACTTTCTTGGCAAATACTATGAATTGGCATTTTGCAGTATCTAAGTACTTTTACTAAAGTACTGAACAAAAGTGTGATTTTGATGTGCTTCTACTTGATCTGTTTTTTGTTTTGTGAAGGTGATGTCTGCCATGTGTACGACAATGAATTTGCATGATAACTCTTTTTTTACTTATTTGGCTTTATCTTGGTTAAAGTGAAGTCAGAGGACTGTCAGGTACTGGTGGAGGTATGAACGCTCTGAAGACCATACAGTTTTATTATTTGAAAACTTCTTAAGAGGAACTACGGAACCTCTAAGGGGACATGGGAGGAAAAAAAAATCTGTGGAAGGAAAAAATTGCGAGTCCTTTTGTGAGATAACGCAAAATTTTTGCAAAATAATGCTAAACTTGATCCTTCATTGAATGGAATTGTGACAGTATATCTGAGTATTGAACAGTATATCAGAACAGTATATCTATACCAGTATATCTACTTTAATGCGTGCTGTTGCTAGGCAACAATGGAGCGATTTGTCGAGTTGTACTCTTACTTTATATTTTACTAGGTATTTTACTTGTAGAAAAACATTTTTCAAACATGCAAAATGGGTGGTATGGTCCTTTAATGTGTATGCAGGTAGTATTTATTGGGCTCAAACATGTAAAAATCACCGGTATGCTCCTTTAAACAGTGTGTCAGTCATTAACACTGCATCATCTCTGCAGTCCAGCAAAAAAAAAAAGACAAAGTGTAAAGTTTGTTAAACTTTTGTGTTGTCCCTCCCGTCCTTCACAAGTCCTCCCATCCTCCCGTCCTTCTGAGCTGACCATCATTATGGCGGATGTACACATATGTACCTTACCTCCCCCCCACCTCCACCTCCTAAGCTAGGAGCATTCATCCTGATGACAGCGCAGCAAAACCGGCCTGAATACCTTCATGTATTTATGACACAATGGACGCCGTCGCCTGCAGCGGAGCGAAGGTCAGTGCCGAGCCCGACTACAAAAGAGAGTGCGGGGCAAAAGAATCCCTCTGAGCTCAGGTCCCGCCAAATAATTGGGGTGAGGAAGGCAACCGTGAGGGTGGGAGGGAGGTTGTGGTGTTTGGGGAACAATGCGGATTTGGAGGGGGGGCGTGTATTCAGTATGCTGATGCAGGAAAACGCACTGCAGAGACGGAAGAGGAGGAAGAGGAGGAGAGTTTGAGGGCAGGAGGGTGGGATTATTAGGAAAATAGTTCCAGTAAGGGAGGAGGCAGCCTGGTCCAGGCCTGGGAAAAGAAAAATGATAGAGAGAAAAACAGGAAAGGAGGGAGAGAGGTACTGTATGTTCACACAGCAAGGTGCCTTTGAGTCACCCCACACACACACACACACACCTACACACACCCTCCGGCGAGAAGTTAGCACCCCGGCTAAACTGCAGCTGTCAGAGGGAGGGAGAGAAAACATGGTGGAGGCAGGAGAGGAGGAGGACGAGTTTTAGCTGGGAGCAGGAATAAAGCCACTAAATGTTTTTATTCTTTGTAAAGTCACACGAGAAGTTTTCCTTTAATTCACAGCAGGATTCTGAAATATTAAAGGACCATACCGCCCGTCAGGCATGTTTGAGCCCAATGTAATCCACATAAACATTATGCAACTGACAGCCATTTCCCCAAATGTACTACATTAGTGGTAAATTTTAGATTATTTTTCCTACCTTCCAGACTGCTGTTGGCTTCAGTTCATTCCAGTACGATGTACTTTAGAGATTTGAAACATGCTTGAGATAAATAATCAATCGCGGCGAACATGATGTCTATTAGGGATTTTTGTCAAATTGATCCAACATGGAAGACATGTATTTCTCTGCCAGGAAATATAGTCCCAGGAGAAGACAGCGTTCATAGAGAATTTAAAACCGACCATACCTACATAAATGAGTAATTATTCAGCGAAATATTGACTTTTAAGGTAGATGTACCAGCTGAACATTTGATTTTGAAATATTGGGAGATTTTGAAAAATAAAATACAGTTTTAAGTTTTGAGAAACAGTTGCCAGCAACGTAATCTGTATGTGAATTTTGTATATTGGGTCTAAACATGCCAAATGGCGGCATGGTCCTTTAAGGGGAACTTGTATATTTCAAAAACCAAATGTCAGGAAAAACATGAAAAATATGTGTCTGTTGTGGTTAAATGGTGGAACAAGATTAAAAATGAACTAAAAATTGTGTTAAAAATAAATAAAAGAAAAATGTCCGACTTAATTAGAATAAAATCAGCCCAAAACACACACAGCATCCACTCGCTTTAAGGGCAGATCTCAGTGAGGGAGAACATTTTGTCAAATAAAAAAATTAAAGTAGAAATGAAAATCTGAAATACATAAAAATAAAACTTCATCACAGGTTTTACTGGCTGCGTTTCTGCAGCAGTTTCTGCTGCGTCACTCGCTGGCTGAAATCCAACGTTTCCCATAAGTCTCATAACTGAAAACCAGTAGAATGATCAAACTCTGTTCCTCATTGGTCACCTTGGAGAAATTAAATGTGAAAAGTCACTAAGTCCAGTGGAAATCCTGCCAACTTGGCAGCAGCAGGAGATTCACTCAGAGTATTTAAGAGCCAAAAAACAGAAAAGACCTGACACGATAAAGACCTGGAAATTAATCTTTCCACTGTGGAACAAAACTCCTTTAAAAGTTAAAGGACCATACCGTCCATTTTGCATGTTTGAGCCTAATATATTCAGTTTTCATACACATAACCTTACTGACAATCATTTCCCAAAGCATACTACTGGAACGGTGAATTAAAAATGTTTTTCCTACCTTCCAGACCTCCATTGGTTTCAGTTCATTCTGCTGTTAAAATCAACTTGTTGATACTGTAAACGTTCTTGGGATAGGTAATCCATCATCACCAACAAGACGTGTATTCAGGTTTTTTTAGAAGTTATGTAATTTTAGTGTTTAAGCTCAATAAAAAGCGTGGAGTGAATGTATGCCTCCACCGGGGAATATAGTCCCAAAAGAAGACCTGCGTTTATGGAAAAATTTAAAGGACCGTGACTTCATAAGGCTGTGTAACTATTAGCAGGAGAAACATGGATTTTTAAGGTGGGTGTATCACTTGAATATTTGATTTTGAAAGATTAAGAGATTTAGCAAAATATCAGGAAAGCTGAAATACGGTTTTATCCTTTGGGAAATGATTGTCAGTAACGTAACATGTATGAAAACTGAATATATTAGGCTCAAACATGCAAAATGGTCAGTATGGTCCTTTACAGTCCTAATATGCAAATATCAAAAAGTACTCATTCTGAAATAAATGTATTTGATTCAAACATACAATATTCCTCTCCAAGTCGTATTCAAAACTAGTAGTAGTAAATATTTAAAGCATCAGTAACTCAAACAGTATCTCTGAAAATGTGTACATGTGCTTATTTACTTTCCACCTCCACCGTGTCTTTTGTCTTGGCGTTGACTGGTAAGGATGGAGGGATGAGAAAAAGAGGATGAGGAGGATATGAAGGCTCAGGGGGCGAGCGGTGATCTTCAAGATCGTGAGAACGGAGCCCAGCCGGCCGCACGGCGGGCTAATTGATTTAAGCTGCTTCTACTGCAGGGATTTACCTCGCTACTGATTAACCGTGATTTCTGACAACGTGGCTGACAGCCCATCAGGTTGATTTACGCCGCAGGAACAAATCCATAAATATCTTGGTTTTAGTTTCATTTAAGACAAAACATAAAGATTTATGTGACTTAAAGTTTCTGTTTTTGCAGTAGCTGTTACACAGAAGCTTAAAATCCCTGGAATCAGAATCTTTCCAGATTCAAATGCAAACCTTTTGTCTCTAAAAAGACTGCAGGAGAACATTTTGTAGTTTATTTCCTGACAGAAAATTGACCACACAGTTTATGGAGCTCTGAAATTCCCAGAAATTCCTCTTCAGACTGATGAGAGCAAAAAAATATATCTGAACAGGATATAGAATCCAAATTTTCAGGCCTTTTTTAAACTCTAAAATCAGTGATAATATCTGTTTCTGTGTTGTCACCTGGCTCAGGAAATTCATGAAAAGCAAAGCCTGAATCGAGATGATTGTAAGGTGGACGTTTCCTTTTTTTGTAGTGAAGATTATTGTCCAGATGGCGGCTGTTCAGAAGCCAAATTGCTGGTTACAATGCTCCGTAAATACAACGGCATACGGTGCCAAATGAGCACGTTAACCGGCATGGATGTGTGGGAGGCTAATGGCTCAGAATTAGCCGTAGCACGCAGGCCGTCTGTCTGTTAGATTGGCTGGTAAATGGTACTTCAGGAAATGTGGGTCAAACCTGCCTCCTCTGCACAGACACCTGCCCGCTACAACTGAGGCATTATGGGTAATCTGCCTATTTTCACTTCAGTTCAGGCTCATTTAACTGGGAAATTTCCCTCACAGAAGGACAGAGAGATAAAGAAGTGACTGAGAAATAAGCAGCTGTGGCAACCAGAACTGAATTTCTCCTTAAAACTTTTAGTTTACTCATTCCACACAGAAAATCTCCATCTTAAGTCACTTTTGTGTATAATTAATTACTTAAAGTCTTTTTATTCCTGTAAACAAGCAAAAGGCTCTGCGTTGGCAGTAAGTTCAAACATGCTAACGTTTGCTAGATTAGGTTATCGTTTAGCAGAGGTTAGCTCGCTAATGTTACAGGTAACAGGTAAAATGCCTTTGATGCCGCCGTATTAGCATGTTCATTCTTCAAACATGGTATTTTATGTGTTTCTTTCACACTCTTTATGCGCACATTAAGACTTAGATTCTCCTCTGATTAAGACAATAAGTAGATTTTTTTCAAACATCTGTAAACACTTTAATTACATTCTAATCTGCATAAATTATCTTACTTTGAGTAACAGACATCGATTATGCGATTGTAAATCGATTTATTCAGGCATGTAACTTACAATTATATGTGTCATGTATATCCAGTAAACAGTGGAATCCTATTAATTCTGATCATGTATACGTCTTATTCGCATTATTTCCTTAATTAGAGTACAGAAAAATTATTGTATTTTGTATTATTGTATTGTATTGTAAATTATTATATTGTTGGAAGTTGGAACTTCCAACTGGGAAATTTTCGACTTCCAAGGTTTGTGAACGCAGCATTAGGACCCAGGGAACATCGATAGACTCCCGTTAAATGTTGGTTTTGTGGGAACATGATGCATTTTGTTGGCCTTGGCAGAGGTATGCTCTCTGAGTGCCTTCTTTAGCATAAGATAAAACAGTTTTTAGAGCTCAATGATTAGACTAAATTTAGAAAAAGATTTTTTGTTGATTGGAAGAAATGTCTTGTCAGACTCATCAAAACTCAGACTCACACTTTTACGTTTTCCTTGTGCAGTATTTATTTCCTTCCTGCTGTCCACTATTATCTTTACAATCCATTTTACACAAGTGCGGTACAATTCCAGCTTTTTACCGCTCACTTAATGAGTTTTTCGACTCGCTTAAAATCGGAACACCCGGCACAGAGGCCATCTATTTCTGATGCTCGCAGCGTCCCGCTCCTTCCTCCAACACGCTTTATATTCCGGTCTGCTGCTGTGGAAAAGACTCCGTTTAGAGAAGCAGCGTGATGAATATTACCTCTCCATCCTCTCAAATAAAACATTTCACAAGTCCAACTTTCTTCCTTTAAACCAAAAATGACCTTTGGCTTTGTCCTGTAAAATGAAACACTTCACTCTCTGTCTGTTTTCATTAACTGAATGTTTAAAAAAAAAAAACAAAACATATAAAAGGCTCAGTTTGATTTAGAAAACCACTGGCTTGTTGCTAATTATCTGCTTTAAATGGATCCAGGAAGTAGGCACTTCCTGCTGTGATGGTTTAACACTAAACCATGTTTTTACAGCTTTTGGGCAGTTTTTGCCAGCAAATATGTTCAGGGAAGCCGTACAATCTGCTATATGCTGAATACAACACAAAATGCTAGGGCTGACTGATAAATTCTGAGCCTGTTGCATAAAGAAGCGAGCAGAGCTGTAATATTTTTTTGTGGAAGTTCATGTAATTCCTGAGGCGTTTTTAATTTGAGCTCAGTGATTCTAACTTAAAAGTTCCAGAGGAACTCGAGGCTCTCTGAGTTCTATAACATGAACAAACTAGACTCGCAATTCTCCATCGTGCCCTGCACATTTTCCATCCACACCTGATTATCTCAAGCAGGTGTGGATAGAGCAGGAAAATATGAAAATATGCAGCGCAAGATTAAGATCAACTGAACTCAGACTCCACTCAGACTTTCACCTGTTCCCAAACATGAAAAAGCCTTTGGATGGAGCTGGTTTGGCTCTGGATGATGATGTCATATCAGCTTTATTGACAGCAAAGAAGAGGACTAATATGAAACCAGGATAAAGAACAGCAACACTTTCTATATCAGGCTCACAACTTATCAGTCAGCCCTTTTATCGGTTACATGAATACTGTAAGAGCTCTTTTTTTTCCCCTGTAAAAAAATATCTGGACAGCCTGTTCTCCCTGTAATGAAATGACAGATGACCTTTGACCTTTCCTCAGAACATCTTAGTTACTCCATTTATTCACCCGTTTCTCATCTCTCGTCACTGTAACACATTATCAGCGAAAAGACGGAGGAAAAACCCACACGCTCCTGCAGCAGAAATGACTGTGATGACCTTTAACCTCAACCAGGATTTTTTTCTAGCGAGCTGCGACGCTAAGTAGAGCGCGACACGATTTGGCAAGTGACAAGTCTGTCGAGTCGGGGGCTAACAGCTTGTCTGTCGCTGCGGGAGGCTGAGGTGTGTATCTGTTTAACACCATCACACGGGTGGAAGAAGAAGGAAAAAAAAGCTCATTTATAACCATGTTTGTCACAGATTCTTAAAGTTTCCCTCCCACTTCATGTCTGGCACATACATGAAATATTCATCTCATGCATACTGAGAGGGAAAGCTTTAAATCTGCTGTCATTACGCAGAAAACAAAGATCATTTCACCTCCCCTTTACTTTCAGATAAACCCCAGGCTTTATTCTGCGTTTGCTTCCTGCTGAGATTTTTGCAAAACGTGATGTTAAGAGCTGTTTTCTACCATGTTATCACCTCCATGAATACATGATAGAACTGAACCAAAAAGACACACCTGCTGTCTACAGGTGGGAGATGAAGCCTTAAAATCATATACCTCAAGGTGTTTTTGTGACGAGATTCAGAACAATATGAAAAATGTTACAAGTACAAGTTTGTACTTTTGATTTTATGCTCAAATTAAAAATAGAAAATGTCAAACGGTGCCATGGACCGAACTTAATTTTGATTTTAAGCTTTCCAAATTTCACAGAAAAAATATTTGCTGTCATCATGTCATCCTCCTTGAGAATTACGAGTTTATTTCCTCTGAACAAGATTAAATTCTCCATTATCATCCACGCTAGCAAAACAGGAAATGCTAGCAAAACACAGAATTAAGCTAACAATTCACTAACTTCCAGGTCATAACATTTTGGTGAGCTTAAATAGCAAAGTCAGGTTCGGTCCGTGGCCCTGTTTTCTCATTTTCTATTTTTAACTTGATAAAATCGAAAGTACCACAAAGAAGTCACTTGTTTTTATGTTGGATTTGTAAATGAATATGAAAAAAAACGAATGATACACGGATTTAGCCAGCGAAGCATTGAATTTTAAGGTTCGTGTATCACCTGAACATTTGAGTTTGAAAGATTAGGATATCTGACAGAACAACAGGAAAACTAAAATCTGGTTTTATGTTTTGGTAGCAATTATTGGGCTTAAACATGCAAAATCGCCAGTATGATCCTTTAATCTCATTATACATGCTGAGTTTTGCTCTTGTTTAAAGAAAATCATACTTTCAGGGAGAAAAAACTTGTTAATTTCTTCCTTGACTGTGCTTCAGAGAAACATTTCTAGACAGAAACCGTGAATTTTGGCAAAGCTCTCGTTGCCATTTGGGGCCATCAAGAAGCAAAACTGCCTAATAAAAGCTTCAGCAATAAAAACAAAAATAAAAAGAGGCTGGTTGATTATCTGCCAAAGCCACTGAGAGAATTTAACGGCATTTAGCCTGTGGGTGGAAGTCATTTCCTACACTCAGACTTAAATCGAGATGCATCTTTTTCAGTCTTGGTATTCTCATGCCAGGCGTGAAGTGGCCATTGTGGAAAGAAAGAAAGAACTAAAAATATTCCTGAGAGCTCCGAAGTGAGGAGGCTTATGTAAATGCCACAATCACAGCCACAGGAAGCATCCGTGAGGAAACGTGGAAGATCTGAGGGGTCATCGGAGGTCAAAGCCACCTGGGAGGCAGCTATTGTATGCAATTGATGTTTCCCTGCAAACACAAGCCGTTTACATCCCCACGGCTGTCAGCTCAACTCTTATCATGGAAATGTGCGCTGAACCTGCTGGATCTCCCTTGGGGGGGCGGAGAGTGGGGGTNGATTTTCCTGCATCAGAGCCATGATTCCTCTGCAGAGTAACATCTCCCTAACAAACAATCACACAAACGAAGCCGCTGCAGCTGTTGTCTTGTTCTAAACTGCTCTGAAGGCTTTAAATAGTCGTTTCTGTTTCATAGCTTTTGGGTTGTTATAACCCCCTAAAAAAAACCCACAGTTTATTTAAAAAAAAAAAAATACATGTTCTCATGAGATAAATAACAACTTTTTCTTTTCTGAAAATTAACTTCTCACAGTAGAATTAATCTTGAGTTCGATTTCGATGATATGCAATGATAAACCCAAAAAAATTTTAGGTGGTTGTTTTTAGGTGTTAGTTGCATCTGAGCAACCACCTGATTGCTCAGATGCAACTAACTGCAGCCTGGGGATTGTAGTATGGCCAGGTGGTTGCTAGGGTACAAGCAGGTTGTTGTTATGGTACGGCCATGAGATTGTTAGGGTGCAGCCAGGTGGTTGCTAGGGTGCAAGCAGGTGGTTATTAGGGTATAGCCATGAGATTGTTAGGGTACAGCCAGGTGGTTGCTAGGGTGCAGCCTGGCATTTGCTAAAATGCAGTCAGGTGGTTGTTAGAGTATGGCCAGTTGGTTGCTAATGTGCAGCCAATTGGTTGCTGGGTGCAGTAGGGTGATTGTTATGGGGGTGTATCACACAGTTTGATAGGTGGTCAAAAAGCACAAAATTTAAAGAGCAATTTCACAAATAATGCAAAAATTTAAAAAAAAGTTAAAGCAGTTAAACTCAAAGTGAGGTGAGCTTTAAGTTTGAATAAAGTTCCTCGCTGTACGTTTGATCAGATTGAGGGTTTGAGTATTCATTACTTGAGTTATCTTCTTTGAAGTTTTGAAAAACCTTATTTTTTTATGTAGGCGAATACAGTAAACTACATTACCAGTACAGTAAGTATGTTGACTAGCGTGTTCAGTGCACACATGTTTTTCAGTTTTCTGTTTGAGACTTAGGAATAATTTTTCAGCTGTGACTAACTTCTGCTTCCTGTCAGCCAGGATTCAAGGTAGAAAAGAGGAAAAGCTGAATGTCTGCAGTTCTTTATTGCCTTTGTATAGCTGCTAGGCAGCAGACATTAAAAGCTAACTTCAACAGAAATGTGTCCACACAGCGGAGTTTTCAGCGGCTTTATTGTGGAGTTTGGAGCAGGTCTGTGGGGCAGCGTTCAGTCTCTGTCACTCAGCGCTCATTGTTACTGGATAGAAACGTCGATGCCTGAAGTCTGCTGTCAACCAGCCAGCCAACATTCAGAAAATATCCTCTCCTACCTGTCTGCTCAGCCTTCATCCTTCATTTCTGTTCTTTTCTTAGCGCTTCTCTTTATCACCGTCACTGTGGTCGCAGCAATAACAGAGCCAGCTGCTGTGGCTTTGTACACTATGCTAATTGCTCAGTGTTGGTGAGGCATGATTAGCTTAGCAAGGGTTAGCATTCTATCAGAACCTAAACCTGCATTAACCAATGTGGTCCATATGGAATCAAATTAATCTGTAATGTGAAAGAATCATTGTCATGATAAAAACCCACAGAAAATCAAACTCTGCAGCTTTTCGCATCTTTTAGCTTTTTTTTTTTTTAGCATCTCAACAATTAACCCCAAATGTAAGCAGACATTAAATCTGTAGAACTGTATGTCTGTCAGCCTATTTTGCAATTTTGGAACCTTTTTGGGTTCATGTAATGCAGCAATCTGCTTTATTCTGAATTATCAGATCCTGATGCAGATTTATTTTATTTACTGATTTATTTAACAGGGACAGTGCACATTAATAAATATTGCTGTAAATAAGCCAGAATTAGCCAAAAGGCTATTTTTCATCTGTAGTCCCTGGACAGATGTTAAATAGTCACCCTAANATTAGCCAAAAGGCTATTTTTCATCTGTAGTCCCTGGACAGATGTTAAATAGTCACCCTAAAAGAAAACAACAACAAAATTAAAAGTTAGTAATACATTAAAATATGTTCTCAATTTAATTCTTTAAATTAAATCATTTAAAGAATTAAATGACTTAAGATAGATTTTTGATGCAGATATGGCTCTGCTGAGGTGCAAACAGGAAGTAAATTTCTCTCGACGTGACCATTTACACTTCTCACATGAAAAGTTTCATTTAAATAATGTCATTATTGCCTTCAATATATTTAAGAGTAATTTTTTGCTATCATGCCAGGAAACACTTCAGAATCCTCCAAAGTGAAGTGTTGTGCTTTTAAGCCAGAAAACAGAATGCTTTGTAAAGTCAGTCTCAGTTTGAATATGAACTCGTTTTTCCTTTCAACGCTGTTCATTTCTGAAGAAGCTCTGAATTCCTAAATTCCTTTTCAATGTATGCAAATCCTCCCACAATAGCTGCTGCAGCAAAGAGTTTGTGAGCGGAGGCCGCAGCAGCTTCAGGTTTTACAGCGCTGCTAGCATGACACCAGGGAGGCAGGATGAATAATACATGTGTGTTACTTCACCCAAACCCATGAATTATTCAGCTCAGGGCAGAGACCAGAGACTCAGCGATGACCGTGCAGAACACGCCGCTGCAGTTTAGATAAAGATACAGTACAGGCACACACGTTACTGTAGGAGTACATGCACACGTAACAAAACCTGCAAAATACAAGCAGACAGTGTGTACACATACACACAGTACACACAAATACCTACGTGTGTACACTGTAAAAACAGGAAGTCAAAAAAGTGCCAAAGATGATTCCTTATGTATAAATCCAAGGACTACAGATGAAAAATAGCCTTTTGGCTAATTCTGGCGCATTTACAGGAAAGTTTATTAATGTGCATTATCCCTGTTAAATAAATCAATAAAATAAAATAAATAAAACAAAGGACTAGTGCAGTGCCCTTTGAAAACGTGCGTGTTCAGAATGGGCTGGACTTTATGGCGTGCATCACAGCCTGTCATAATTTAGTTCTGCACGTCCTCGTTAGCTAGCTTTGTTTGCTGTACGGGGTCGGGTTGAGACCGTGTCACTGGACTGGAGCGTACGCTGCCGCTCCCGGAGCGTNTGTACGGGGTCGGGTTGAGACCGTGTCACTGGACTGGAGCGTACGCTGCCGCTCCCGGAGCGTATCCTGCCACACTGACTACTTTTTACCGGCACAGCTCAATCTGAGAACCACTCATGCAAACAGCTTCATACATGACGCTGCACGTCTTTGGGTCCTGAGCAATAAACCTGCTGAATATCAACTTCATACATGACAGGTTCAGACATGTTGATGCTACAGACAGATTTCAGCCTTTATAGTTAGATAATAAACTTTTTGAGCCCCATTTCTCCTAGATTATTAGGTTCCTTTCAGCATCGTCAGTCTTGATGATTTACACTTGATTTGTTTTTCCCAAACATCTATTATGAGAAAACAAAAACTGCTAAGACGTAAGCAGAAGCGCACCTTGGTTTCTTCTCTAGAGTAGAACAAGAGTAAATTCCTCCTTCTGCCTCAAATCCATCTCTGCAAAATCTGCAAAAAACCAAAAAACGAATTAACTCACTTTTACTTTCCTCCGCTAGCAAACGATTTCTACTTGACATTTAAGAGAAGTGATGAGATAACAGCATGTTGTGCTTGTTTCTGAATTTCAAATACACACATGCACACGCACACACACTCCGCAGAAACTTCTCATCTTCCTCGGCCAGGACAGGATTAGAGGAGTTGAATAGGAAGCTTTGAGAAGTCAGAAGGCGGTTTGGGAATAAGATTGTAAATTATAATGTGCATCTAATCCTCAGGAAGAGCAGATTTCTGGGTTTCAGGCTCTGTGATCCCACTTCATCTGAACCTTTCCTCCGCTCGGCGCTCCAAACCCAAAAACCACGAATGCAGGAACACTGATACCGTAATACCACCTTCAGAAGAGCAACACGAATTTAACTCAAAACTTCAGATTATGCAACACTCAGAAATCTAAATTCTCTGTTTTCTTCGTGCAGAACTGATTTGTAAAAGTTTTAAATGTGTTTCACAAGTCCAATTCAAGTTCCAAGTCCTTAGAGGAAAAGTCAAGTTTCAAACCATTTGAGAAATGTCAAGTCTCGTGTCTTATGAAATCATTTCAGGTCGAATAATTCTAAGCCAAATGTCAAGTCCTTTGAGACAAATTCAAGTCAAGACACAGGTCCTTTGGAATAAGTCCAACTCAAGTCCAAGTCCTGTGAAGCAACAGAATCAATTTCCAAGTCATTTGAGAGTCCAGTCAAGTTTCCAGTCCATTGAGGTCAGTCCAAGTCAAGTCTCAAGTCATTTTTTTCCTTCAGGCAAATCAAATATTTTTAATAAACTTCCTAAAGGACCAAACCAAAAGAATAAGTTAATCAAAATTAAAAACTGGAGCAGTGTCTGACAGCTTCCCTCTGACAGTAAAGAGTATATTTAGATATGCTGGAGAAACGGCAGACAGAGCGGCTAACCTCACGTATTTGTTGTTTTTGCTCCGCTGCTCGTTTTCTTCGTCTCCGTGGAAACGTTGCTGTGACTCATCTGTCTGCTGTCAGGAGTGACAGCGAGAGAAAATTCATCTCTGCATGAAGAGCTCATTCTTCAAACTCGTCTGCCAGGAATATGCATCAGCACTTCCTGCCTTTCCTTTCCTTTCCTTTGCAGCTGTAACTGATCATTCATTATATATATATATATATATATATAGTATTATTTGTAGGCGTTAGTTTGTGTGAGTTCGTAAGTTTAAAAGTCTAAGAAAAATGAAAAACAAAATGCTGACAACTCCACAGAAGAGTGAACTCAGTCAAAAATGTCATTTTTTTAATACAAATATCAGAAATGATGGAAAACCTGACATCACATTTTCATTACATGTTGAAAGCATCTCTCCCTCCCTCTCTCTCTCTCTCTCTCTCTCTGTTTCAGTTTCAAAAGGCATGACGTATAAACTTACATTAGTGCCAAAGATCTGCATGCAAAAAGAACAAAAACATAACAAAATCTCTCTCTCTCTCATCTACTTTTCCTTCACAGTTTTCGGAGTCGTCGCCTCAGGTTGCTCGTCACTGTCATGCTAAGTAGCCGTAGCTATCATTTGAATTAGTCTAGAAAGAGTGGGTGCTGTGGGTCAGGGCCTCTCTGAGCTAATTACCACTTAGCTCCAAGTGCCACTCTGTGTGTGTGTGTGTGTGTGTGTGTTTGTGCAGGTGCATGTGCAGCTTTTTGCTGGTGGATTAGCATTTTCATTTGCACGCGTTGCTGCTGTGGTGACTTAGGGGGCGTATCACTGGAAATGTCATACCCATTAAAAAATTAACAAAAGGGAAAAGTCAGCCAGTCATTTTGTGTTTTCTTGCAAATGTGTCGTGAGATCTCACAATATTTTTATGTCTGCATGAAACTGAAGTGCTTCATATGTCATTTTTGACTAATCTGTAATGTCTTTTTCTGAACCATTTTATAGTTGATTGTGAAAAATCGCTTTTAAAGCGGTTACCGTAAAGTTTAGAACAAGTCAAACCAATTAGTAGGTGCAGCAAGCTTGACTGCAGGGTTGGATTGACCATCAGGAGAGGCGGGACTTTTCTCGGTTGGCTGGCCGATGGCCTTTGCACTGCACAATATAATATTAACTAAAATTAACTTAAACTAAGCACACACAATTTTTTTCTTTCATATTTTTCTTGGCGCAGAGAAACAGCAGACAATTATGGACTTATTCACTCCACCTCCGGCATCATTAGCATTTTTGTCTTTTGCATGTTTGAGCCTAATATATTCAGTTTTCATATGTGTTACGTTACTGTCAATCATTTCCCAAAGGATAAAACCGTATTTCAGCTTTCCTGATATTTTGCTAAATCTCTTAATCTTTCAAAATCAAATATTCAAGTGATACACCCACCTTAAAAATCCATGTTTCTCCTGCTAATAGTTACACAGCCTTATGAAGTCACGGTCCTTTAAATTTTTCCATAAACGCAGGTCTTCTTTTGGGACTATATTCCCCGGTGGAGGCATACATTCACTCCACGCTTTTTATTGAGCTTAAACACTAAAATTACATAACTTCTAAAAAAACCTGAATACACGTCTTGTTGGTGATGATGGATTACCTATCCCAAGAACGTTTACAGTATCAACAAGTTGATTTTAATAGCAGAATGAACTGAAACCAATGGAGGTCTGGAAGGTAGGAAAAACATTTTTAATTCACCGTTCCAGTAGTATGCTTTGGGAAATGATTGTCAGTAACGTTACATGTATGAAAATTGAATATATTAGGCTCAAACATGCAAAATGGTGGCATGGTCCTTTAAAGTCCCGGTAAAAATTAGGATCCCAATCCGACCCTGCATTCCCTGCTGTTCAGCAGCATCGAAATGATTTTGTTGGCATAATAAAATAAAGTCAGTTCAGCAGGAAAGACATCTGTCCATGACTTTGTTGATGATTATGATTTATGCTTGAAGAATGAAAAGAAAAAAAAAAAGAAGAATGATCCAGAAATAAAAAAAAGATCTTCTGTAGTTCCGTCCCAAATCAGCTTAGAGGCTTTATTTTTGTTTTTATTTTTTAGTGTTAGTGTGTAACAGTCACACATGCACATGCAATTTCTCATTGTACAGATGGAGAAAACTGTGTGTGTGTGTGTGTGTGTGTGTTGGGGTGTCTGTAAAGTTTTAGGAGTTTGAGTGTCAGAAGAGTGAGAATTTCTTCGAGGGGTTTTTCTGTTCTGCAGATGTCACACTCGGGTGCATAAGTGATGAACGCAGGCGCACACACACACACACACACACTACAGTCTTTACAGTAAATCATTAGTGAGTTTGCATCACATGTTATCGTTATTGTGCGAGAATCCTCCCATCTGCTCACACTTGTGCTGCCTTGTTACCGGGGGCTCCTGCTGATAACACACTCCTGTTTCTGTTTAAAAGACTCCATAAATTATTCAGTCATTAAGGTTTTTCCTGCTGCTGGGTTTATTCTGAAAATCTGCCTGGCTTCCTCCTCCTCCTCCTCCTGGTTGACAGAGGTAGCAGGACACCTCCTTGTGAAGCAGGCATGAACTTTGCATTGCAGAAACTCCAGCTGCTTGTCAAAGTTGTTGACTTATTTGTTTTTCTTTGTTTGGAAAATCATCATTTGCGTTACACGGACATGTTGAGTGACGGGCTGAGGTGTGTAGTAACGCGTTCCATTTACTCTGTTACTTTTACTTAAGTAACTTTTTTCACTAAATTGTACTTTACTGAGTAGTTTTATCACAGGATACTTGTAACTCATACTTGAGTGTATTTATGAAGATAAAAATGTACTTTTACTGTGTTACGTTTGATCGTACTCTTTGTGTTACTTTTGATTTGACGTTTGAATTTAGTCACGTTCAATTTTTCTCTTGTTATCAGTCACTACACTGTCCACTTCAGCTCCCAAGTAGCCACGCCCCCACCCTCTATTTCCATAGTTTCCCTCGGAGCAGAACAGTCATGGTGGAATCAACAGCAGGAGGTTTAGAAGAGGCACATCCCTGCCACATATNAGAACAGTCATGGTGGAATCAACAGCAGGAGGTTTAGAAGAGGCACATCCCTGCCACATATTCAAATGCTGTTTTCTTTTCAGCTATATAACACGTTGTGTCTTTGTTGCTAAAAAAAGTGACATTTCAGCTTCTAAGAATCAACATGGAACTTGAGGAAATGTGGCACTAAGCTGCAACATTAGCTGCTGCTGCTGATGCTAACTCAAGTTTTCCTGTTTTAGTGTGAGTAAATTCATGAAGCTAACCTAACTAACTGTCTTGGGGCCAGGCCAGAATTGTCATAATTTATGTGGTAAATATCTGATTTATTACTGTCTGCTGTTGCTTTATATGATATGATTTGGATTGTATTAGAAGCTACATGTGGCTACGTAGCATTTTTTCCTCTACTCAAGTAATCTTTTTAGATACTTTCTTACTCAAATCATTATTTTGGTGACTTTTCTTACTTATACTTGAGTCGCTATTATCATAAAGTAACAGTACTTTTACTGGAGTACAGTTTCTGATGATGCGTGATCTTGCGAGCGGCCTTCCAGTGCGACCTCCACGGTCGGCCATTTTGGCCACGGTCACGTGACTTTTTCCATGTTTAAGAAGTCCGTGTTAATATACAGTTACTTCACTCTTCTGAAAAGAGAAAGAAGGAAAGACAAATTAAGGGTGAGAGCTGCTGTCGCTCCACACAAAAAGGTTAATTAAGTCATTCAGAGGTGTGTGTGTGTGTGTGTGTGTGTGTGTGTGTGTGCGTGCGTGCGTGCGTGCGTGCGTGCGTGTGTGTGGCATACGGATTTCCCATCATGCATCATGAAAGCGCGTTTAGAGGCGAGCAGGCTGTGACGCTAAAGACGCTCATCAGTCAACATCAGCACGGCGGCACAGTACAGATCCATCTGTAACACGTGTGTGTGTGAGTGTGTGAATGATGGCCGCTGGTTGCCATGGTTACGGCGTGGTACCTCTGGGGATTTGATTCTCATTAAGGAGTTAATTACCTGCTGTGGAAATATTTTTCACCTTCGGCTGATGAGGTCACAGACACTTTTTTTTTTTACTCCAAAAAAATCAGAAGTTAAAACTTTTTTTTCTCCATAAAATGCAAGTAAATTGACATATGATTATTAATTTACAAATAATTCTGCATGTTTATTTGCATTTATTTGTTATTTTTGCTTTTACATAAAAATATTTAATTTCTGTATTATTTATTTATAAACTCAGGTAAAACATGTTTAAGTGTTTATTAATTTATTGCAAACATTTATATTTCATTACGTTATATATTTATCACTAAAAATGGTAAAGTTGCATCCAGATCCTCCTCATATCAACTTAATATACTCTTTTTAAAAAAAATAAATTTAAACTATATTTATTTAGCTTTTGAAGATTTCCTAAACACTTTCAAAGCATGTGATTAAACGGTGTGTTTGGTCCTTTAAAGAAATGAAAACAGCAAAGTGTTGAATCAGAGTTTGTGACAAACGGAGCAACAAAAGAACAATCAGCCTGTATGCTTTCTAAGAATTATGCTTTCAAAGAAAAATACCTCTTAGTGCAAAACGAACTGATTATCTCTGTTTAGTGTAGCGTGCTTCATTTCGGGGGGGGNGAGAGAGGAGGGGGAGAGAGGGAAGGAGGGAGAGAAGGGAGGAAGAGAGAAACGGAGAAAGAAAGAGAGAGATTGAGAGAGAGAGAAAGAAATAGAGATAAACCGAGAGAGAGAGAAAGAAACAGAGAAACAGAAAGGAAAACAGTGAGAGGAAGAGGGAAAGAAACAGAGGGAGAGAGAGAAAGAAATGGAGAGAGAAAGAGAAAGAGAAAAACAGAGAAACAGAAACAGAGGGAGAGAAAGAAAAACAGAAAGAGAGAAAGAAACAGAGAAACAGGGAGAGAGAGAAAGAAAAAAATGGAGAGAGAGAGATTAAACGGACCATTAGATCAAAATGAGTTCAGAAAACAAACAGGCTTCAGAGAGATGCTGGCAGTGTTAGCCAAACACTATTAGCATCATTATTATTATGATCATGTTTACAGTTGTTATTCTCTGCTGCTTCATGCTTCACCGTCACGCAGCAGACAGGAAGTACTTTAAGATCCGTGTAAAGGTGCTGAAACATCACAGGAAACAGGAAACGCAAAGCTGTTCCCGAGAGGAAGAAAAGAGAATCAAGAATAAATCCATAAAAGTCCTAAAGTTATCCAGCTGGCTAGCCAGAAATAAAGGACCATTCTGATGATTTTTGCAGGTTAAAGCCTAATAAATAGTTTCCCACAGGTTGAAAATTTACTTGTCAAACCTGATGGTTGTCAAATGATTGTCAGTAATGTAACGATATATACAAAGCCACCGGTATGTTCCTTTAATCAGCATGTTGGTCTAACCGTGCATGAGGCAGCTAAGTTGTGTATTTTTGGGGTTTATTCAGACTTTCTGAATATTTTTCAGACACTTTTCATCGGTTCAGAGCCGTTTGAGCGAAGCTTCAGGGAAACAGACTGCTGCTGTTTTCCCCCGGAGGAAATGTCAAATTACATCTCTGACATCCGTGTTTGGCTGAGCCTGAGAAGACGAGCGGCGAGGAGGAAGACGTGCCACGCTCTGGCACAGATGGCACCACTGAGCGCCGAGCTCTGCTGAGGAAGCATCAGGTCAAATCTGTTGGAGGAAAGCAGGTGTGCTGAGCTAAGCAGAGCTACACACACACACACACACACACACACACACACACACACACCTCCAAACAAAAACTGAATCAACTGTGTATTTCCGAAAACGTACCAGCAAGAAACAATTCAACAAACTCAAAGTCTAAACCGTCTAAACTTCGACACCATAGACAAAATGGCCGCTGAACGTCGCCTGAAAACAGATTTGTTGCTTCTTGGAACTTTTTTAAACATTTTGTGGGAATATCTGACACGGTTTTAGTAAATGTGGAGGATGTAGGATCATTACATTTTGGTGGTTTGATGACCTGAGATCTAATCAGGAGCGCTGTGTGGCGTGCCGAGAATTCCAATTTACACGGAAATAAAACAGAGAAAAACATGCTAATTTTCACATTTCAGACGCTCGAATTTAACTTCCTTCGGGTATTTTTTACTTGATAAATGGCTTCAATAATAATTCTCAAAATTGTCCATCAAATTCTGATCAGTTGATCAATTAATCACCTCAGAATTAATCTACAATAATTACATAAAAATAGATTCACATCACCACACATTTCCTGAAACACAAATTAACAAAGGGTTAAAAAGTGTCTGGTAACACGATTCCATGATCCCAAGAACATCCGTGCTGAGAAGCCATTTTATTTTCAATTTCTCCGTGTCTGTTGTCAGGATTTCAGACATGCTGGAGTGTTGCATCATGCTGTCACTTGTCTGAAATAAAAAAGACTTTCAGGAATCAACAGAAACCATGAGTTAAGATGGAGGTTTTGCTGTGAGCATCGCAGCTCGTTGCTATTCAGATCCGTACGCCGCTACATGTCAAGATTAGCACGCTCCCACGAGTCGACCAATCACGGTTCACGGCGCAGGAGTTGCCAAACTGTCTTTCCTCATCTTTCCTTCCTATCGGTCGGGAAGGAAAGACGGGTTTGTAGGAGGAGCAGCGGGGTTTGACGTGNGTGTGTGTGTGTGTGTGTGTGTGTGTGTGTGTGTGTGTGTGTGTTTTCTGCATGTAAATTAGCCGCTGACTGTGTCTTGTTAGCATAAGTTGGATCCTAGTGAAGTTTGTTGGATGTTACGTCACAGAATAAGGGAAAACTGATCAGTTTTTGCTGCTGATTGGGATCAAAAATCAGTTTATTAGAAGTAATCAATTCTTAGATCCATCCAGATCCAGCTCAGCCAACTTATCTGACATAAACACGCCTGACCTCACAGCAACATGGCAGCACACATGGAACGGTAATCATTTTTGCAGATGATAAAATTTATTTTATTGATATTTTATTTTATTGATTCATGTTGATCCTCTGTGGATGTTTAGAACGTTCATGGACTTGTCATGGAATATGAACTCGCTGTGGGAATCCGTGTTTTTCCGAGCAAAAGCACCGGAACGTATTTAGATCGGAACCGTGGAGAATCAACTCTGAACTTTGTGAGTTTGGAGCTTAATGGAAAACGAGCTAACGAGCTAGCGAGCTAACGAACTAAAGAAGCAGTTCAGATGAACGCAAAATGTTTTAAGCTGCTTTTTCTCCTCCAGTGATTGACCTTTGACCTCCTGCTACAACATATAGTTGACACATATAAATTCTGAGCTGGCTATCGTTCAGATGGTGTAGTGTTTGGCCTGCAGGGGGCGCTGCAGCAACGTGCTAAAATCAACGGACGCGAGCCTGATTAACGTCATAAAACATTCATGCTGCTTTATTTCCAAACCTCATGTGACCATCAGCCAATCAGCAGCATTTCCTATTACTTCAACTTTTCTGTTTTAAAAATATCAACTTAAGTGTGTTTTGTTGTGTGTGTGTGTGTGTGTGTGTGTGTTGGTGTGTTGCATGCATTTCCTGGTTGCATACATGCTCATATATAATAGTGTAATTTGCATATTTTGTGCATGTGAGCCTGTATTTTAGAGTATTTTCTGTTACAGCCTCTGTGCGTGCATGTGTGTGTGCGTGTGTGTGTGTGTGTGTGTGTGTGTGTGTGTGTGTGTGTNGTGGGAAGTGTGTCTGTGTGTGTGTGTGTGTGTGTGTGAGATGGGGTCATTTTATCGTGAGTCAGCTTTCCTCTGACCTTCACCATACGACTGATGTCCGACGCAGCCGGAGGAGGTCAGAAGCTTCTGATGACACCATGAATATTCAGCATTTCCTCTCCTCCACAACACGCAATCCATCATTCATAAACACTGTGTGTGTGTGTGTGTGTGTGTTCTGTTTTTTTGTGTGTTATGATATGTCAGTGTAAAATCTGCCGTGTAAAGAACACTGACGGTGAGGTTTGAAAACAAAATGCTGTGGCTGAAATGCTGTTTTCTACTGAAGCTACAGTGAAATGTGTTTTATTATTATTATTATTATTATTATTTATTACAGCAGGAAAACATCTGTTTGTTATTTTATGTTCAGACATAAAATTTAGAATTTATTTCAGCCTGATCTGTTCCTTTAATAAGAATCCACACAAACCCAGAGCCTCATAAAAACAGGAAATCAAAAAAAAAGATGGTGGATGGTCAGTGTGGATGCTGGCCTGAAGGTGCAGTGCATATGTGTGTGTGTGTGTGTATGTGTGTCTGTGCGTGCGTGTGTGTGCATGTCTGTGTGTGCGTATCTGTGTGCACGTGCATGTGTGTGCGTGCACGCATGCATGTATGTTGTGTGTGTGTGTATGCAGTGCTGTATCTGCGTTGTTTTTGCTCTGAGCTCTGCTGGCTGATATATATGTATATATGTGTGTGTGTGTGTGTACATATATATATGTATATACAGTATATATGTACATATACATATATATATATTTTTATATACATACATACATATATATATACATATATGTATGTATGTATGTATGTATATGTATGAGCTGAGTAGATGTTGCAGCACAAACAGAGAAGAAGGTAAATGTGTGGTAAACAGCAGCAGCAGATCAACACGCTGCTTCTTTACATTAAAACCTGTTCACTATAGCAACACCAAGCTGCTGCTTTACCTGCTGATCGCCATTTCCTGTCTCTGATACGGTATGACCATACGCCCCTCCTGTCTTCATGCTTTCCACACAGACATGACTTAACATGGAAGCGTGTGGAGCTTTTATTCTCCTCATGACAAACTCATATGATCCAAACTGACAGCGGTAGCGAATCAAAAAATACAACAAAGGATGAAACAGGAAGCCTGTTGTGTACAAATGGCGTCGCCCATGACGACGTATCAGTCTCCTAAATTTTTCCATGCCCAGTGTTTCTTCTTTTCCAAGATTTTGTGAGATTTCACACCAGAAATTGTTTTTCATCTGGCTGTCTTGATGATTTTTCATGAAGGTCGTAGAGCTTCCTGTATTTATAACCTCTGCTGCTTTTTCTCCCGCATGGAGTCAGAAATTCTGGGATGCGCGGCATCGTGGCGTCACACAGACGATGGATCATTTTGTGAGTTAACTCGGACCTCAGACACATTACAGATTCCTAGATAGTTTTAAGATGATTGAGTAAAAATTCTGGTATAAAGTATAACTGTGTTTAGATCAAAGCGTCAGAGGACAGAATTACATTTTTAACTCGACAGAACTGAAAGGCTAAGGTATAACGAGGTAATTTATCAGCTGATCCGCTAAGAAATATTTGAGAATTTTGGCAAAGAAGACCAAATAAGTTTCCCTTTATTTTTTTGGTTGATCTTTTCAGCTAATTAGGCTTCCTCCAATAAGTGAAATATTCTGGAATGGTGATGTAAATTTTTGGTACGAATACATTTACTTTGTCTTTGTTTTTGGTGGAATACTGAAGTGAAAAGGCTGAAAAGTCTAATGAACTGTGCAGACAAAGAGATTGTTTAAGGCTGTTTTATTTTTCAGGATGAAGCTTTCACATGTTGGGTCTTTTTCAGCCAGAAGAGCTTATTAAAATGTTCACAGTACAAAGATGTCACAGGAAGTTGGACTGTGGAGGTTCAGGATGAAAGCAGCGACTGTGGCCTCTTCATCGCTGATCATTTCTCTCTCTAATCAACGAGCACAAAGAAACGCGTCAGCTAAATTCCTGCTGACATGTTACAACACGGCTACACCTTTCAGCAATCAATCAACAGATCAATCAAACTTACGCTCCGATAAAAGATTTAAAAGTAATTTTATAACAGGATTGTTGATTTGAAGAATATATTGGAAATACCACAATAAAAGAAAAGTGTCTGGCAGTCAGTGTGGAAGTTTCAAATGTCAGATTTTATCACCAGGCAGTGAATGCAGCATCATAGTTAGTAATGGTTAAATTCCAGATCCTTCCAAAATGATCATTGGAAACTAATATAAGTCAAATATGTTGTATTTGCAGATTGTTGTCTGTTTGTATGGAAGCCTGTTCCTGCCAAGAAAAGAATTTTAATAAAAAGATTTTGAAAAATTAGGAATCAGATAGTGTCCTAAGTGAAAATTATGACTTAGCATCTCTAAATGTTGACTTGCTAAATTGTGTCGTGATACTAACAAGGTACAAAATAAGAAAAATAAGTAAAAATTATTATCAAAAAGGTCTAAATCATTTGACTCAAAGTTTAATTTGGATCTAATCTGTCAAAATATATTTAAATTTACATGATAGGAACAAGCTTCTGCACATAGGACAGAAAAATTGAGAAATAAAAGCCACCTTTCAGCTTTTTTTATAGTTCATAAATCATCGAGCACCATGGAGTAAAAAAAAAAAAAAAAACNAAAAAAAAAAAAAAAAACGATAAAAAAAGATTAGAGGTAAAAAGTGGAGATGAAAGTTTTCTGATGAGGTTTCTGAACGTTTTGACAGGTCGTCTGGAAACATCCAGAAGAAATCGCTTTCTTCGCTCTGTTATTTTAAACTTTAGATGTGGTTTTGCTCCCGTGTCGTTTTTCTTTTCTACAGCTGCTTATTAGCTACTGGGAGACGTTCGTCTGCGGCAGCGTAATCCCTGAGATGAAAACCATCAGTCACCTTATAAAAACAGGCCGAATGATCGGCTCTAATTTGCCGTCGGGGGAGGAAGGAGCCGCGGGCCGCTCGCTTTGGGATTCATCTCTGAGCTGAATGACATCNGCCGTCGGGGGAGGAAGGAGCCGCGGGCCGCTCGCTTTGGGATTCATCTCTGAGCTGAATGACATCCCTGGAGTTTATAGAGGAATCAGACCTGCCTGGACCTGATGCTAACGAGGCCGCGGCTAACTCGTTAAAACACAGAGAGGGAGGTTTTCCATCCAGCTCTGTGAATGCCGAGCTAGCATGCGCTAAATTGGGATGCGATGCAGACATGGTGTCATGGTGCTTATGATGACCTCGCACTTCATCTCCAGAACTTACTTACCATAGTCACGTCACATTTTCTACAATGTTAATCATAAACCAGACTTAACCTGTAGGTGGCGTCAAAGAAACTACGTCCATGTTTTTCTGCAGTCCATGGTTCAAACTGGTGACCTCCCAGTAGGTCCACTCTTTTTTTTTTTTTTTTTTTTAAGAACCGAGACACGACCTCGTGACTTGAGTCGGGTCACAAGCTATTTTGTGGGTCTGTTAGCTTTCCTAGCTTAGTACCTAGCCCCACCTTAGCTTCATTAGCTGAGCCTCATTTTAGCTCCATGTTACCTGTTCATCTACCTGTGGACATGACCTGTAGGTGGTGGCTGAAAGAAAGAGATCACAGGTACAAGTGGTAGGTCTAATTTTTCCTTTTTAGGGTTTAGCGACTTAACCTTTAGGGATTTAACCTTTAGGGACCAAACCTTTCGGGACCTAACCTTTAGGGACTTAACTTTAGGGACTTAACCTTTAGGGATTTAACCTTTAGGGACTTAACTTTAGGGATTTAACCTTTAGGGACTTAACTTTAGGGACTTAACCTTTATGGATTTAACCTTTCGGGACCTAACCTTTAGGGACTTAACTTTAGGGATTTAACCTTTAGGGACTTAACTTTAGGGACTTAACCTTTATGGATTTAACCTTTCGGGACCTAACCTTTAGGGACTTAACCTTTAGGGATTTAACCTTTAGGGACCTAACCTTTAGGGACTTAACTTTAGGGATTTAACCTTTAGAGGCTTAACTTTAGGAATTTAACCTTTAGGGACAAAGGACTTAACCTTTAGGGGCTTAACTGTAGGGATTTAACCTTTAGGGACCTAACCTTTAGGGACTTAACTTTAGGAATTTAACTTTTAGGGATCAAACCTTTAGGGATTTAACCTTTAGGGACCTAACCTTTAGGGACTTAACTTTAGGGACTCAACCTTTAGGGATTTAAACTTTAGGGATTTAATCTTTAGAGACATAACCTTTAGGGACTTAACTTTAGGGATTTAACCTTTAGGGACTTAACTTTAGGGACTTAACCTTTAGGGATGTAACCTTTAGGGGCTCAACTTTAGGGATTTAATCTTTTAGGATTTAACCTTTAGGGACCTAACCTTTAGGGACTTAACTTTAGGGATTTAACCTTTAGAGGCTTAACTTTAGGAATTTAACCTTTAGGGACGAAGGACTTAACCTTTAGGGGCTTAACTGTAGGGATTTAACCTTTAGGGACCTAACCTTTAGGGACTTAACTTTAGGAATTTAACTTTTAGGGATCAAACCTTTAGGGATTTAACCTTTAGGGACCTAACCTTTAGGGACTTAACCTTTAGGGATTTAACCTTTAGGGACCTAACTTTTAGGGACTTAACTTTAGGGATTTAACCTTTAGGGATTTAATCTTTAGGGACTTAACTTTAGGGATTTAATCTTTAGGGANGGATTTAACCTTTAGGGACCTAACCTTTAGGGACTTAACTTTAGGGATTTAACCTTTAGAGGCTTAACTTTAGGAATTTAACCTTTAGGGACGAAGGACTTAACCTTTAGGGGCTTAACTGTAGGGATTTAACCTTTAGGGACCTAACCTTTAGGGACTTAACTTTAGGAATTTAACTTTTAGGGATCAAACCTTTAGGGATTTAACCTTTAGGGACCTAACCTTTAGGGACTTAACTTTAGGGACTCAACCTTTAGGGATTTAAACTTTAGGGATTTAATCTTTAGAGACATAACCTTTAGGGACTTAACTTTAGGGATTTAACCTTTAGGGACTTAACTTTAGGGACTTAACCTTTAGGGATTTAACCTTTAGGGACCTAACCTTTAGGGACTTAACTTTAGGGATTTAACCTTTAGGGATTTAATCTTTAGGGACTTAACTTTAGGGATTTAATCTTTAGGGACTTAACTTTAGGGATTTAATCTTTAGGGATTTAATCTTTAGGGATTTAACTTTTAGGGACTTAACCTTTAGGAACAGGTTAAGGAGCTCAGAAATCAAGAGTAAAAATGCTAGTTCTTTGGTTTTTAGGGAGTCTGATCAGGGTGCCTCCATGTTCTGGGTCTGTACCCGTGGGCTCAGAGCCCACGGGTACAGACCCAGAACACGCCAGAGGGATCCTACATACATATATCTCATCACAAAATGATCTGGCCAGCTATGATGATGTTTTTGTGTGTAATTGCTCTCTGACAAAGGTGTGTGTGTGTGTGTGTGTGTGTGTGTGTGTGTGTGAGTGAGAGAGCCCAGCGAGAATCAGTCCGTGTTTATTTCGTGTTGACGTGACGACTCTCTCCAAGGCGTTTCTCACCTTATCTCATGTTGACTCACATTAAAGCCGACTGAAAGGTATTTCCACCTGGTTTACACACACACACACACACACAGACCTCTCCTGCCTCTCTTCATCCTCGTCTCCCTCCAGACGTGACACCANCACACACACACACACAGACCTCTCCTGCCTCTCTTCATCCTCGTCTCCCTCCAGACGTGACACCATCACCTCAACAGCTGGCAGGGAAAAGACAAAATGAGAAAGAAAAGGAGAAAGATGTTTGAGCAACCCATCATCGGACACTCAACTCTCTCTCTCTCTCTCTCTCTCTCTCTCTCTCCCTCTCTCTC
>VXCM01003851.1:0-49478 GCA_014773175.1 Lucifuga dentata
CATATGTGTTCCTTCATAGTTTGGATGTCTTCAGTATTAATCTACAATGTAGAAAATAAAAAAAAAATAAAGGAAAACCATTGAGAGAGAAGTTGTGTCCAAACTTTTGACTGGTACTGTATATTTATCAAACTGCAGTTGTTCCAGTAATGCTACACAAGACAAGACAAGACAAAAGCCAGCCAGCTAGACACACACACACACACACACACACACACACACACACACAGAGACAGAGTAAATAAGTTCTTTGATAAAATTTACCATATTAGTAGTTGCATATATATATATATATATATTAGCTTTTTGATCCAAAGTTATTTAATTACTACCTAAGTTTAATAAGTCTTCCTGTCCTCCGGCTGATCTAAAACATAGGACTTTCAAAAGAGCTTTTATATTGTAAAGGAATGTATTGATAGTCTTTGTGAGTTTGTCCTGTCTGATCTGGAGAGAAGGGGTTTGTGTGTGTATGTGCACGTGTTTGTGTACCACCCACTGAGTGAGATTGTTACTGAGAAAGGAGTGGCTATTGTGAAAAAAGAGAGTATTTGATGGTTCAAGAAGGTGTAGGACTACAGCTTCTTGAACTCTGCACTCTGCAGTATTTCTCTAAAATTACCTTTTGCCCGCAGTAACCTACAGTTTTTTACCAAGTACCTCCCTTCCACCACACGTGCGTATTTTATATTTATCTCTTTAAAGTCCACCCATCTTGTCGTGCATATTTGCCTCCTGATAATTTTATGCGGTGTAGACTGAAGCTCGCGTTATGGATATCCCCTCTCTGCCTTTCAGTCCTCTCTTCATCTGTGCTCCCGGTATCCTGCCATTGGGATTCCACTCATGCTGGCCTGTCTAATTAGACTGAGGCATGGAGAAAGAAAAACAAAGACCTGTCCTTTTTCACTTCCCTCCACATGTCCTCTCCCTCCTCCCACTGCCTCTCGTTTTCTCTCCCTTCTCTCTTTGCCCCTCAGTCAACTGGATCACAGGAAGATTGCACTAATTGATTTCTTAAAAGCCACTCAGTTTCCTGTGGCATTTTAAGAGCATTGTGGAGACAAGATGGAATATTCGAAAGTTTTACTTTGTCAGATGCGAGGAGGCACTTATGGAGCAGCAACACCTCCACCTTGCCTTGTGCATACACCTGCAGTGTGTGCATTGTAGCAGAGACTGAGAGCTGATTGCAAGCTGAATAATTTGTTTGGAGTAGCCAAAACAGCAACATTTCTGTTTACAGCATTGTGGTTGGTTTATCTGTTTATTTATTTAAAGTTATACCAGATATCATGACATTCCACATAAGAGTTGTCAACACCGAACTGAACTATGCAAGACCTATTGGCATTCTAGCAAATTTGCTGGGTTCAATATATAGGAAAGTTAATATGTTTATGTAATGCTGCGTATGTAGCATTACATTTAAGTTATGCTGCATATCTCCAGAAGGTTTTGTTGAGAAACTTATTTCCTCGTATCTGCATTACTGTTTCATCTCTCTGTCTCTGTCTGCACTCTCTGCAATCTCCCTCTGCTGTGGAGGATGATCAATATTTCAGTGAAGTGTCACTTCGGTTCCAGGCCTGTTCGTTCCTCCTGTCTACATCAAGGATTTGAGATCTCAGGAGCTAACACAGATGCTTCTTCTCACAAAGACATCAAAAAAAAAAAAAAAAAANAAAAAAAAAAAAAAAAAAACACACACACACACACACACACACATATATATATACACATACTTTTTTATATAATATATATGCATATAAAAATGTGTGTGTATGTGTGTGTGTGCAGTATATGTATGCACAGCAGTGGACATATATGCATGTAGCACTGCAGCATGCAACCCAGACCCATTTACCACCTCAGATAACACAGCTGGGCCAACAAACTGCTCTCCACACTGTCCAAATTACCCAGCTGCCCCAGTGAGCCATGCTCATTTATAATGGAGCCTATGCGACAGAGTCCAGCCTTAGCAAACTCCACACACACACACACACACACACACACACACACACACACACACACACACACACACGCATGCATTCCTTTATATGTGAGCAGTGAGGCTCTGTCTCAGTTGGGTCTGGTTCTTCCTCAAAGACTGCCGCCTGCTGCTACATATCCATCCTGATCAGTCAAATATTCAATCACTGGCCCATCGCACACAACTTATCCTCCAAAGCACTCCCCCCACCCCCCACTACCACCTCCTCACCACTTGCTATCTGCAAAGAGGATGAACTTTACAAAGAAACTAGGAGAAGCAGTCAATAAGTAGGACTTCTTCATATAGTCAGAATTTTGGCAATCCTCACTGACAAATACACAGCTTGGATCTATTCCCTTACATACAGTGGAGTTCAAAAGTCTGAGACCGCTGTGAAAATGCTTCTATTTTGCATTCTTTTTGGATTTAGTACAAGATTTTTCATTACAAATGATATCATGATAACAATTTGAGTTAAAAGTTGAATCTTTGAAAAATGTACATGAATTTCAGAATATCTTAGTATTTGGTATGCCCCCCCNCCCCCCCCTTGCTTTAATGACAGAATGCACTCGAGCTGGCATAGACTCCACAAGTTTGTGCAAAACCTGACAACTCAAGTTATCCCAGCATGATTTGACAACCCAACATGATTTAACAAAGTTCCAAAAGCTTCTTGTGATGTCAGACTTCTTTTCTGATTATTTCCAGCTCTACATAGAAAACATCTCTACATGGAAAACATCACAGATTTTCAATGTGGTCTCAGACGTTTGGCCCCACTGTATCCAGCAGTCTGTCAAATAAGGTCTACATTATGGGAGATTTCATCCTTTTTTTAAGAAAACAGAATGATTGATGTTTTTACACATGCCTTATTTTGGGAGTACTCGGGCTTCAGCCTAATAATGTGTCATATTAGGCAGATAAATCATTAAACATGGTAGGTTGCCATATCAATTAGACCTCCATAGACAAGCATTAGAGTGAAAACAATGTTTTAAATGTTCACTTCTTATATTATAAACCCCTTGCCTTTACCAAGAACACTATCATCATTTCTTATCTCTTGCCCTCGATCCTCCTCTACTCCTCTCCAACCCTCTTTCAATACTTAATGTTGTCTCACTTCATTAACACAATTTTGCACAGGTAAAGAATTTCATGTTCATTTTCTCAGTATGTTTCATCATTGCTATTTTCAGCCTTTACTGTCACCCAGAAAAATCTATTTCAGTAGTATCTCATCAGCTGCATTTCCATCTTTTTTGCACCAAATTCACACTCCAACCTTGAAACTTAGCTGTAACTGAGCTGTAATTTAAAGTTGCTCCCATCCTTCTCAGCTCATTGGTGGTAGATGGTGGCGATGCCTTGAATGTTAAACCCTTCACTAGATCTTTCATTTTAGGGAAATCTGCTGTTATAACCATTACAATTATTTAATACATCATTTTCAGGATAAACTGTGCAATAACAATGACAAATTTGTTTTTAACCATTCAAAGCCTATGTACGTATTTCTGTTTGTTGACTGGTATTTTTCTTTGTATGCCTTTTCTCCATAGAGTGAGAGCTGTTTTCCCTCACAGAAGATAAATGAACCACTTTAAAAAGACTTTCAAATTTCACTTCACTGTTGCTGGTTAGAATATTAACTAGTTTTCCACATTCCCAGACATATCGTGGGTGCAACATGTTTAACGCTCTCCTTTTTGAAATGGAAGCCAAACACTTTGGAGTGTTTGAGTCACTGAAATGCTGGAATGGCTCGGGGCTAATTTGAGGCACAATAGCAACCCAGGAGAAGCAAACAGTTATCAATAAATAGACTTCCAACAACAGATGGGTCTCTTGGAGAGGGAATAGAATAGCATGTCAAGAGAAGAACAGGGATGAGTGAGCGCAGGTTGCTATCGAGTCCCTGGTTTGAAAAGAATAATTTGTCTTCCCAATACACGTCGTTTTCAATAACTCCATAGGCAACAAAGCATCAATGCAGTTGGACCAACAGTAGCGTTGGCAGTCTGGAGGCAAAGAGCCATGACATCCATCAAAGACACCAACATGTTCCTGGCAATATGGTGCAGTAGAGAGATCCTGGACAAGTTGGTTATTTCCTAAGAAAAGTGAGTATATATATGAAGATATCTGAGGTAAGCTGAAGAGAGCCAGTGTAATCTACAAAATAGACTGAATCATAAATAATCTTAAATTTAAGAGGGAGTGTAATTGCAAGAAAATCCTTAGCAATATCATCACTTTGTTCGTTCAGCTCCAAAGCCAGTAGGAACACAGGCTGGTTCTTAGACTGAGCTGAGCTTTGGCACCAACATTAGCACTGTGCTGGTGGAAATGAGGTAAGAAGTCGTGGTCTCACTGACTACACAGCAGTTGGCAGGGAACAGTGCTCTTATGATTGCAAAGCGCTTTTATTATGCTGTGGAGCATTGCAGACAGATCGAGCTTATAGCACTTTGGTCTATACCAGTCTGCGAGACCTATTCAGTAAGAATGCTTTAAGTTTTTCAAGAGTTTTTTTCTCCTCAAATTCAGAACAATCATAAATATTCTAACCAATAATCTAACTATAAAGGCAGGAATCTCTGTCTGTCTGTGGTACCATTATCTCTAGAACTTGGCACTGTATGGAGTTGATATTTGGCAGGTTTATTGCTCAGGACCCAAGGACATGCATTGTCATGTGTGAAGTTGTTTGGATAAGTGCTTCTCGAATTGAGCTGTGCCAGTAAAAAGTAGTCTGCATGGTATTACATGCTCTGGGTGCGGCAGCTTATGCTCCAGTCCAGTGGCATGGTCTCAATCCGACCCTGTACAGCAAACAAAGCTAGCTCACGAGGACGTGCAGATNGTCCAGTGGCATGGTCTCAATCCGACCCTGTACAGCAAACAAAGCTAGCTCACGAGGACGTGCAGATCAAAATTATGGCAGGCTGCGGTGCACATCATAAAGTCCGGCTCGTTTTGAACAGGCACTGCACTAGTCTTTTCAAATCTGATGGTATTTAGCACATTTTGGGTTTTCACAGGGAAGACAGTTAGATTAAACAGTCAATCTAATTCCTATCAGTAGAATTATTGACTCCAGCAAACAAACACGTGAAGTGAATTAGCTGGCTGACGGGGTGAAGTCAAGTACATCCGCCAGACAATAATTATTGGATTAACAATGGATTCCAGTGTGTCTTCTAGTGCAATCAGTAAAAGGTTAATTAGAGCCACTCAGAAAAGCAAAGGCAATACAGGCTCTTATTCCCACTTAACGTTGCAAAAATCAACATATTAATGCAGAGAAAATATTTACATACACAATGCAACCTAATGGTTTTCAGAACGAAGTGTTTCAAGTTATATTCAGCAAAATGTACATATAAGAGAAGAGGTGTTTTGCGTATCATAGAGACAAATTTTCAATGCAAGCCACATGCTTTTTTTTCTTGGTTGGTGAACAGAACTTAAAATGTAAGTAAGATCATTTATGCTCTGTGGCTGCCCACAGTATTCTGACTGGGCCCGAGGGACACTAAACTTCATCAAACAGGAGAAACAAACAGAATCAACTGCAAACACTGTGTCGACTCCTGCTGCGTAGCAGAGTATGTCCTGTGGTGGGAGAGCTGAAGATGTGGTTTGCGTGTGTGTGGGGGGTGAAAACTGATGAATGAGAATTGATGCTCATTAGTTTCTGCTCACAGTAAGACTGCTGGGTTACACCTGTAACAGATTTGTAACAGAAAATAACAATCCTGCCTTCGACGTGACCGGCTTAGAAAGGAGAAAAGGCCGGGTTCAGTGGAAGTGTCATCTCTGACAGCTGACAGACAGTCTGAGATAGCCTTGGTGTTTGTGTGTATTAGGATGTGAGAAAAGACGGATAAAAGTCTGATGTGGTTTTATTGGCAGAGACAAACACACTTTACCCAGCATGCTTGGTGTTCTCTGAGCCGTCTCACCTTTCCAGAATCCCTATTTTTGCTGAAGCATCTTACGCACACACACATACACAGATTGTGGCCAAAATATCTGTGCTGACTGTGCTGAGCCAAGCTGTTTTGTGTTGTGCAGACAGACAAACAGGCTGGGCTCCTCTTGTGTGCCCATTCAACAGACCAGAGCGGACCAGCCAAGCCAGACTGGCTGCTGCAGCCTGTCGCCGTGTGTTTGGACCAGCTCAGAATCTGGCTGTGCTACATTTGGCAGTGACCCAGCTCCAGAGCCACTTTACCGTCACAGGCAAGGTCCTGAAAGATTGATGAGCAGCCAGTTTAGTGACAGCTTCACAGGTGCAGGGGAACCTCTAGACTCACACAGGCTGGATCTGTCTCATCCCGACTCAACAGATCCAGCTCTGATGTTGGTCCATCTCCTCATTTTTCCTCTTTGCCTCCAAGTCCACTGAGGCCGCTTTGGAATGTGATGCCATACGATGTCAGCGTGTGTTTCATAATGATCACTCTAACATTGATCCACTTTCCTCTGTAGGGAATTGGACAGATGTGAACTTTAACTAATTCAGAAAGACAAGGCAGATGTGGTCAGCTTAAATAAAAATGTTTAAAGAGTATATATTTTTTTTAATTGTCAATTATATTTTAGCTTCCTGACAGAAAATAAATCAATGGCATCTAGTGAAACCTGAACTGCATAACCCATTTTATGTAAAGTGAAGGATTACATGACTCTTCATGAGCTCAAACATAAATATGTTTATATTGTCAACCCTTTCAAAAAAATCATTGAATAATCTGAAAATGCATTATTAACATGGATGTTTCACCTGCTTTGAAAAAGTGGCAATTTGGAAGTAAAAGGCATGCATATGTGAAATAAGGTTACAGGGATATTGCAGTGTGTTTTAGCTCAAGACTTGTGTGCTATTCTGTGGCTCATTTTGATGTCATTGAAGTACTGTATCACCTTTAGTTTATGGGTAATTAAATTGCTAATTATTAAAATTAGTTTTTATTATTACAAATTAATCATTACAAAATGATTTGTAATACAAAGAAATCATTCATTGTCCTCGTCTGAAACCCAAAAGCTGTTGTAGATATTAGTAAAAATTAAAAATCACACAAAGACACAATGTCAGTTTTATGTTTTGTGATGATGGTGTAATTGTTGTATATCTTTAAAAAACTATCAAAATCAGGCCCACCAAAAAATAATGGAAAAAGCATGCCACATTACACCGTGTTCCTGACTCATGGAGGAATGGATGATGTGGATCAATTTTTACTGGACTTGATTGAGTGGAAAACCAACCATCCATGCACAGCAGTGTGCGTGCAAAGCTCACATTAATGAATTTCAATCTGTGACCCTCCAACCACCAGCTACCTTAAAAATGTATCCAAAATGGCTAAAGGAAGTGTTAGTGAGAAAATCACAAGGCTGCCAGACACGGTTGTGGTTTTGATGAATTTCCTCATCAAAGACTCATCACACCATATGGCAGATCTCTATTTTGCATCTGACCTTCTCCTGTTAAATACCTTGTTTCACAGCAGCGAGGTAAGCAGATAAAGACTTTCAGTTGCACTGCTGGGACAGGAAAGCTGTTCCAAGCTGCTGTTTTATGAAACTCTCCTGCAGCACACAACAAAGCTCTAAGAAAAGATGCAAAAGAAAACCTCAGATTGAGAGAAAAGTGATTTTCTACAAGCAAAACCATTATGAGTCCTTGCTTGGTGATGTATGCTATTGTAGTGATGTCACTTGCTGTAGGCTATTAACCATTGCAATTACAATTTTAGCAATGCAGAGCTTGGAAAGAAGTCCATATTAATACAGATAGTGGAGATGGGAGTAAGTTATTAAAGGCTGCAGTGAGAAATGGGGGTCTTTAGATTGTCTCAGAGCTGAATCATGTCTGGTGTATTGGTCAATGCTGAGCACTTTTTAATTCAAGATGTAATCTTTTTCTATTACAATACATCATACCCTGAAGACACCCGGCTGGGAGGAGATCATTTCCCCATGAAAAAATGCATGGAAATGAAATTCCCTCAGTCTAAATGAAAACCCATTTAGAAACATTTCACTGGGAGTTTTGTTCCCTTTTCCAGCTGTTAGATGGCTTCAATTTTCCCAAGTTCTAACTCCATTTGCTGCAACTCTCCATGATAATATCTTTCCCTTTATCATGGGGATGAAGTGTAATAAATCTAGCAGATTGCCATAGCAATGAAAACTACAAGTAGAGTGGTTTGATATGGTTTCTGTTCCTCCATTTGAGGGACAGAAACTGTTCACGTATGCAAAATCAACTTTTCATTAGTTATGGTACTAATTATTTGGTAGGAAATTAAGCTTCCATAATGATTTTTCCCTTCATAGAAGGAGCCCAGGTAGCACACAACATGTCTGTGTAGGGTTCTGGGGACCATGGCTGGATGTGCTTGGTTTGCATGAATGTCTCTGGAGAAGCAATGTTTACTAGAGTGGGTTTTGAGAAGAGGGATTAATCCTCTTCCAGTTAAGCAGTGGGCAATGGATTCTGGCTCTGCTACTGGAGCAGCCAGCACTCCCCTCAGACAGATAAGGCAGTCAGAATTGGCTCTTGAAACAGCTCACAGCACATGCTAACACACACTGTGACCTCACACACACATGCAGGCTACTTACAACAAATGCAAAAAGTAAAGATACAAGCACACACATGCATTTTGTTTTTTGCAATATGTTAAACTCAAATAGTACCATAATACTCATTGTTTTCTATAAAGCTTAAATACTTGATTAGAGAATGGATTTCAGTGAGGTTTTGTCTGTGCTTATAGAGGGAATTAAAAAAATAGCACAGAGATGAAATTGGTTAGATTCACAACAAATAATCACAAATAAATCAACATGGAAATTCAGTAGTAAGAAATAAATGTCTTTTTTGTGGGTGGGATTAGAGGCAACACAGGCAGATATAAATGAAGTGAGAATAAATGGATAAAGACAGATGAAGAAGAGAGCAATACAAGTGCCAGGCAAGAACAGGAGGCAGATACGGGTTCCCACAGGGTAATGTGAGAATAGAGAAGGTTGTGAGAGATATGATGCAAGGGATTGGATCTCTCAAACAGTAATCGCTTAGCTACCCAAAGGGGGACAACTCCCTCTTTTCTCCCTCTCTCTACCCCCTACTCCCCAGTCAGAGTGAGAA
Source organism: Lucifuga dentata (assembly GCA_014773175.1). Lineage (NCBI taxonomy): Eukaryota > Metazoa > Chordata > Actinopteri > Ophidiiformes > Bythitidae > Lucifuga > Lucifuga dentata. Next base: position 9,177 of record VXCM01003851.1, read on the forward strand.
GGAACAGGCAGAGGATTGAAATGTAAAAGAGGCAGAGGATCAGAGACAGGTGGAAAATGAGAAGAGCAAAGGCCAGAGCGGGGGAGAGATGAAGCAGAAATGGTGCCTGTCCCTGTGCTTGAACATGATAGAGGTGTGTGTGTGTGTGTGTGAGAGAGAGAGAGAGAGAGAGAGAGAGAGAGAGTTTAATGCCTGCATACGTGAATGTGTATGAGGAAGTCTAAAGGGATAGCATGTAGATTGCGAGAGAAGATCCATCCTGTTGAATCACTCCACAGTCCCCTGCAGGACCTGACACTCAGCCTGCATTTCCAGAGGAATGAGTGAAAAGCAGACTAAGTGAAAATAGAATAAAACCCATCAGTAATATAAACAGCTGGAGGAAGTGATGGAACCTCACCAGGAAAGCAGATTTTTAGTGCTCTGACTCCCCTAACAGTCCACTCAGGAGAGCTCCACCATATGTGTGAATGTCACGCCCTTACAAGACAGCACGCCGCCTGAGATTATGGGTTTGGACAGGATTACACCAGCTGCTCAAGGGTTAAGATAAGTAGTAACTCCAGTAGATTACAAGGATGGAATTAAAAGTGAGTGTAGAGGGCAGACTTATAATACCATGACTACCGGGGCTGTAGATTGCTGTGGCCAATTTTTTTCACAGCAGGCACAAATGCAGCTTAGCAAGGCTGGAAGTGAATGTCAAGTTTATATAAAATAGCCAATTGGCAGGTCATATCTATAACTGAGATATAACAGGAGTAACTTTTTTCCTGAACCTGTTGGGCTTAGACCCCATTTGAAAGGATAACAACGCTAAAACCCACAGCCCTCATTATGTCCCTTCATGCTTATTATAACATTAATGGTGCATAGAGACGTACGTTATCTTGCCTGCTTGCATGTATCGTGAGCAGGCATAAATTTATAAATTTTTGAATACTAACAATATGAATTATTCATTGACCTAATTAGGGCCATGACTCATTAACGTACACGTGGAGGATACGTGATGATATTCAAAGAAAGAATGGATGAATGAATCATGGATTGCCCACTGTGAACAGACATCAATCAGGAATTCCTTGTTCAATAAATAGATGGTAATTGGGCCCAAAGAAAGCTGATTTGAACGCAGACTTTTTAAATTGAGAAAAATGTTCTGGTGGACAACTCAACATGATACCAGTAGTTTTGTATGTTGATGTACAAATTATTCATATTTTACATTAATGCCGACCCTTTTGCAAAGCATACTTTTATGTTTTAGATTGATTTGCTGTCTTACAGGCATGGGGTTTAGTTCATTAAAATTAATCAATATAGATTTGAAACTTGCATGAAATAGCTAATCCATCACAGTGTACAACATGCCATCTTTATTTTCCCATCAAAGTGACATTACAGTCGCATGTCAGGTTGCAAGTCAGTGCAGTTGCGAGTGATGAGTGTTTAGAAACTTTTTTTGTTTATCCATGTGGTGCGGTATTCAAAGAACCACTTACATCTGCAGATTTCAGAGTGAGCAGCTTAACATTCTTTTTTTAATGTAAGAAATAACCAAACGCATATTATACTTTCCAGTATTAGCTTCCTGTTTGTCTTGTAAAGTTTCTTCCAACATACAGCAGCTCATCAGTCAAAACTATCAGTGCCAAGACATGACTTTTCCTGAATGCACCACTGCCTGCGCAAGGTTGTGGGGGGACTGGAGCTTATCCCAGCAGTTACTGGGCAGGTGGACAGGTCACTAGTCCATCACAGGGGCTGAAACAAAAGTCCCTTCACACATGTCGAACAAACTAGTGTGGGAATACTCCTTGATTACTCCTTTCGCACTTGCAGCTAAGTGGAGGACAATAGTCACAACAACTATGTTCTCACTTAAACCCAAAATTCCCAGTCAGGCAGACAGTTATGATCCTCCCTCCAAACCAGCAGGTGGAGGTCAGGCAACCAAAAGCTACTTTGCCAATCGCCTTCTTATTCAGGAATGTTATTAGGCTCTGAGGAGGACAACTTGTCCTGCATTCTACTTCAAGTGTGCGTTCTTATATACTGCTGTCCCAGACAACAGCAAGAACTTTCCTGACTAGACTGCATGTGTGAAAGGAACTACAGAGATGGACAAACTCAAAAACATGCCAACTCCACATGGAAAGGCCCAAGTATGATTCGATCCCAGGACCCCTTGCTGTGTGATGGCAATGCTAACCTCCAAGCCGCCACGCTGTCCCTCGATGAGGTTNGGACCCCTTGCTGTGTGATGGCAATGCTAACCTCCAAGCCGCCACGCTGTCCCTCGATGAGGTTTTCCAAAAACAGAACACCAAGAAAAAATAAGTAAAGGAGGAAGTGGGTCATTCACTTTGATGGATTGCCTATTTAAAGCAAGTTTCAAATCTATCATAGCAAGCGGAAATTAACTGTAGGAAATCTAGAAACCTATAGTATACTTTGATATACTTTGGAAAAGGGCCATCAGTAATGCAATTTAAAGCGATCCACTGTAAATCACTTTAAACTTTTAATAGAGGCAGTTACGCACTATGGGCCAAAGTGCTCTTTATCACCACAGACACCATCTTGCACGCATCTGGTGAGAGGATAGAGGCATCTCCTCTGGGCTCATCATTAGCACCAAACATGGGGTTTTGCTCATTTGATCAGATTTCCCCTCTCTCCACTACACATGTTCTCACACCTCCCTTTTCCACCAATAACACCACCACCCTCCCGTTTGTCCTTTTTTGCCTCAATAAGAGAGTTCTGTTTTCAGAAAAACGCCCAAGAGAAATCATTGAAAATGACAGGGCCATTTAATAATGTCGAGAGAGGGATTGTTAAATTCTTTGTGGTGGCTTCAGGGAGGTACATAAACAAGATCATAGGTTTGATGTAGTAAATACACAATAAAAAGATGTGTACATAGTGTTCAAAGGAGCCAGCACCCACCCATTATCATTGTGCATTCTTTCATGGACTGAGTGGGAGGGATTGAAGCTGGTGGAGGGTTGAGAGATTTCTCTATCAGCCTAAAGGTATATTTCTTCTGAAGAGATACAGATGAGAGAGAGAGAGAGAGAGAGAGAGAGAGAGCANATATTTCTTCTGAAGAGATACAGATGAGAGAGAGAGAGAGAGAGAGAGAGAGAGAGCATGTGTGTGTTGGGCGTGCGTCCCGTGTACTTGCTCACATTTATTGATCAATAGCCTTGGACTTCCTGACCCCTTTTAGCACTGTCAGTCAGGCGGCTTATTCTCACCCAAACGCCCCCTTGGTGCTGATTGAATGTCAGTGTTGAGGTCATGCAGTGCTGTAGTTCTACTTGACTTACCAGAACGGCATGTGTTTGAGGTATTTTATATTTTTAGTTTGCTGTGGCATGCACACAAATTCTAAAGCACTAGAAAAGGAAACACTTCTGCGCTAAAATGCTCAGTATTAAGACTGCAGCCCTCTTGTTATATAACATAAAATAAGAGAGATTGAATGCCACTTCCTGAAACAATATATTGGATTTGCGACCTTGTGCCATTTGCATTTTCCTGGAAATTTTGACAGATGACCTTTTTCTATTTCAAGCATCCACCTTCGATACATTTGATGCTGCCTGAGGAAGAGCTCTAAGCTCGAAATATGTCACTTTTGTTGCCTGTAATAAAGTTGCCTTCTGTAATGTTTTTTGCTCCAGACGCACTTTACTGATATATAGCAGCTATCAAATATAACTGTCACTGTTCCATCAAGTGGCTTCCAATCTCCTTTATTTTATTGTACTCTGTGGGCCTGCTTGGGAGCCCATTTCCTCACTGCTTGTGAGCGGAAGCTAACATACTGAAAAATAGTTTTGTTTTGTTTTTGTTGGCAAGTTACTCTGAATTCCAGGTCAGATTATTTATATCTCAATAAAACGTGGTAACTGGCACTTTTACCTTTCTATCCAGCAATTTTGTACCTTTGTGAATAGTTATCAGTGCTATCACTCAATTTAATTTGTAGGATTAATGAAGAGTTCCAATCACTGCATAAAGGGCTGACCTATTTTTAAACACCGGCAAGTCACATTTTGTCACTTATATCACTTGGCAGGTTACAGAGCCAGTTGAATGCTTGGTGCCCTGCATATGATGAAACCCTACGAGTGAATGGTGTAATTACTTCTTGAAATGAGGCAACTGAGCTTAAGACCTTGGCACTACATTAACTGTGACTATTACTTGACAACAACACATATCCTCAGTCAAAATATCCTTTGGGAGCTCAAAAGGTATGTGAAAAGGAGAAACTTTCATATTTGAAAAACAATCCTATCCTAAATGAATTCGAAAAACTCCGCCAACCTTATCAGAAGAACCTAAACTATGATTAAGGTGAGAGCTACCAGTATTCTATAGTATTCTATTTTTGAACAGAGATGTGATCTAATTCTGTCAGCTCCATCTTATCTGTCACTGTGGCCTGTTTAATGTATTCCACATCTGTAAAGTGCCACAACTGCACTAATTGACACAAAGTGCACTTAGAGGTAGATAAAAAGAAGGTAACATTTTGACAAACAAGATGGTAAATTGTGGGAATAAAGGGAAATTATTTACTGTTGTAATATTTGCTTGTTGGTGTGTTTGCCTCTTTGTGTATGTGGGCTTGTGTGTATGTGTGTGTGTGTGTGTGTGTGTGAAATCCAGTATTGACACAGAGGCCAAAGACCTGCCCCTTTGGAGCCTGTTTGTGGTTGGCTCAGCTCTAAGTGAAAGTCTCAAAGGCTCTTATCTCATTCTCTCTCAGATTCAGGTTTGATTTGCACCTCCTCTTCTGTCAAAAGCACTAATGAACTTGACTCCATCATGAACTTCATAATAAAGCCTCTTATCCTTTTCAAATAGGCTTTGAATTGCACAATGGGTGTCTTTTTGCTCAGACTACAAAGCAGCTATGAGGACCAAAGAGCTTAGACATCATAGACATTGTGGGATTCAGATAGACAGCATTATTACTCATGTAATCGGATAACCTCTAAAAACATTTTAATGCTGAATATTGCTTTGTGTCCATGCACTACCTCTACTGGTACTGGAATATACCAAATCAGTTTTGACTGTCCCCGTATGCTTCCTGGTTCCAAGATTTTTAGCCACAGTTCCTGAGGGATCCTTCCCATAGCTGAGGCCTTTCACGTTTAATTCTGTTTGGATGAGTAATGTTATTTGTGCATCTCAGTGGCTGTGTCAGCATGATCGGTGAAGAGGACTGCAAAGGAGCTGATGGGAGTATTTGATAAAGGGTAATTAACCAAGCCACTGATTTATTCTAATTTCTCGAAAATGTGCACAGACACACACACACACACACACACACACACACACACACAGAGTCTTTTAGCTTTGCCCCAAACAACAGATAACAGATTGTCCTAGATTTTTTTTTTTTTTTTAAACCAAGGACAAGATTGTAATTTTTTCATACTGAATATGCGTGAGTAGAATTTATTTTTACAATGACAATATCTGCTGGCAGACCTTGGAGCACATCAGCACACATACATGGTTGTGAAGTGCCAGAAGCAAAACCACCAAGTGTTCTAGTCAGATTGCCTCGCCAATGAGCCAATCTGCATTAAGGCTGATGGAAATCAAACTAGGAGGATTTTATTTAGATGCAAAGCTTTTGGAGTTTTATTCCCCTTTATTAGCAGGATGTTTGCAGTGATGGATGGTAGCTGTGGAGGTCACAATCAGAGAGAAAAACACAGAGCAAATAGATAAGAGTTTGTTGTACTGAGGTGTTGTACTGAAGTGTTGTAAGTCAGGCCATCTAAATATTTATCTTGAGAGAGAAAACCACAGAGAGGAATTAACACAGTGCATACAGACACAAACGTATCATTTAAAATGCAAACTGCCTGTAAAACACAATTAATTCTATTAGCAGGATTTCCCAGAGGAGCACTGATAAAGCCAAACACATGCTGATGTGACAACAGACATTGTCAGCAGAAGCAGGGAGGAGTTGAATTTATTTAGGACCCAGCCATGGATGACAAGCAAAACAACTGACAACCCCAGGCCTCCAAATGAACTGGATATTTTTACCATTTTGCAAATTGATTCAAGTAACAGGTAAGCACAACCATGGGAAGTAGGCGTGCTGTTGTTCCTGTTGGAGCTGCAGCAATCCCAGCCTCCTTCCTTGCACTTAAGATTCTTTGGCTCCAGCTGAAAATGATTTAAGGCACTTTTGGAGATTCACTGTAAAATACATAGCCGTAATATTTCAAAACTCCATCTACAAACAAGGTCTATTTTCAAAAAAGCTGAAAACCTCAATAAATTATCTCCACATCTCAACTGCTTCATCATCTGAAAACAAGTTTATGCATAACAAAGACACACACACACACACACACACACACACAAAGACACACCTTGTTCTCGTGCATGTTCATAACAATGATTTCAGTCTGGCCATTGGAGTCCTAATGAGGACCTTCATCAGTGTCAACACAGAGAGAATGACCACACGGCAAGTCATGTGATTCAGAAATCTCCAAATCTTCAAGGAACAGGCTTTACGTATTATGTCAGGTGTTTTATAGCTTAAGATGAATTGAAGGATCAGCACTTTATATAAGCCTGAGGTTCACACAAAGAGGATCTTTTGATCATTTGCACTTCATTTTTGACCTAATATTCACAATATTCCTAATATTCTGTTCACTGAATCTCAGTGCTGGAGGCTTAAAATAGGTTCTTCTGGGTGTAGATGACAAGCCTTGATATTACTCTTGTAGCTGTTATTTATATCTATGCTTGAAATAGCCCCTTGTGACACATTGTTTACTATTACCATGGAGTTCAGCACCATGGACAGCGTGTAATTACTCCACATAGTCAAACCATGCTGGTGTATTTTATAAATTTTGTTACTACACTCAGCACCCAGTAAAATATAAACATCTGTTCATTGTAATGCAAACCAATACAACAGTGCTGTTCTAAATACTAACTTTATGAAACTATTTTTAGCTGTTGTCAACACTGTGTCAGAAAAGTGCTGAATCAGCTCTATGGTCATTTTTGAGTCTGGAGTCTGTTGTTGCTTTACTGGACTCCTGTGCTGTGTTTCTAATGTTTGTCCTCCTCCATAAAAGTGAATGAGGTGGACAAAATAATTAGAGATAGTAAATATAATGCATACCAGTAAAACAACAACACAGCCTGCATGCTGCATCTCAGCTGAGGAGTGACAGCATTGAAGGAAAAGTGTTCTGTTTGCTCTGATCAAAGTGCCAACAACAGCACAAAGTGTGATTACAGTATTTAGTTTCATGCATCTAGGTGGGGTAAGGCCAAGTTACTGGAAGCCAGCTTCCTGAACCTACCGCTCAATTAAATTCTCTAAATAAAAACTTTTATTTAAATCTAACCACAGTAGCTTTAACTCATTTTTTGCCCCATATGATCTTCCTTTACTAGTAACTTCAATACAATTCTTTTCCCCTCCTTGGATTCCCTGACCCCTTGTCTTCTTGTGACTCAAGTATTAGCAGAAGAATCTCTGTTTGTGTTTGTTTGTTTTAAACACAAACGTACAAAACCAATGAGTAAGTGCTGCTGATTACTTGTATCTGCATGGATCTCTTGTTCAGTATTGATCTTTATTTAGCAACAAATAGCCCTGAGGATGAGAAGAGGCATGGTAAGGACTGTGGATAACAGTGTATTCTCCACTGTTTGGCTGATTTAAAGGAACAACTAATTTCATTCTCTGGAGGTACAGCAAAACGCTGGCATGGTATTGAATGGCAATAAATACTGTGTGGGCTCTGGCTTTGAAAGTGGTGAATCAGAGCTGAAAATGCACCTCCATTATCTCATCTGAATTTGATCATGGACATTAACAGGTCAAAATACACTTATATGGGAAGCAAGGCGTTAGCTGTGAGTAACGGCTTTCAAACTTGTGCAAGAAAATCATAAAATTAGCCTTATCAAACTGTTAACAATGTTAACACAACTACAGCACATTACTCGAGAGAACAGATGAGCTTGTAAACTCTAGAGATATGCCAAGTTAGCCATCCCTGCAAGCCCATAGTTTTTGACCCAGTCACCTTTTGCTAAGTGGAATACAACTGTGATTAAAAAACTCTCAATTACCTCCTCCTACTCTTTGAGCAAGTAGAAGCTCTGTTAAATCCTCCAAAAGTGTTAAAGAAACCCCCCTGTCAAATCATCGAATATAGGCTGAGCTTGCACCTAGAGGGCAGTAAGGGAATGATGAATGTTTTAGGAACTGGGATTTTTTACAGGCCATCAGCACTGGGTTGAATTGGACCAGACAGTCACCAGGGAGACACCAGTCTCAGCAGATCAGATTTAGGCTGCACATAGGAAAAGAGATACAAGACTCTGCTTGCACCTTAGCCCTCGCCATCTCAGGAGTTTTTCAGATCTGAGCACAGAGACAAGTATTAATTATGGCTTTTGTCCTGAAAGATCTTGGCTCATGTAATACAGAAATAATACGTTATAAAGGAGAGAAATTATGCTAAGTGTATGAATTACACAATTTCAGTGTGCAGTATAATTATACAATAAATGGCACTATGAACTACTAATTTAAATGAAGTATACCTCACAAGGGAGAAGCCAGCAGGGTTTAGGTAAAGTTAGACCATTAGTTAGTCAGTCCATAAAAGAAGTATGTTATTGTCTAGGTTATTGTTTTCCAATATGTAAAATATGTAAAAGAACAATCACTTGTATTTTTCTACTTTCAAAGTATAATCTGATGTATTGATGTTTTCCAAAAAAATCTTCTCCAAACTAGCCAAACTTATAGAGGTCAACTCCAACTCTGTCATCTGTACAACATATATGAAAGTGTGAGGAAGTATGAATATGAATCAAGGATTTATAATCAAAGTGTTTATGCTTGTAAAGGGCAATTGTGAAAAGAGGAAAGAAAAGGAATGACCTTGAGTAAGTCCTTGGCCTTGGATGTATTTTCTTTTCCCTGAAGGAAATGCTCCGCAGCACTTCTCTCTTAAATGTTTCAATGGTGAACATGATTACGACTTCAACATATTCACTGAGTCTATGCGCTGTAGTAAATCAATGCCTTTTTTTAATAACTTCATAAAGTGTGGCTAAAGCAAAACAACCTTGTACCCTTAGGCCATTTTTTCTGAGTCATGAAACAATATATTGACTTGTTCATTCCATTTCCATTCTCTTGCTTCTCACTCTGTTCTCCCATGTTCCATAGTCTTGTCATATTTTTCCTGACTCTATCCATCCATCTCTCTCTGTCACATTCTTCATCTACTCACTGTTTCAAAAAGCATGTCTAAGCTCTCAAAACTTGTGCCCACTAGAAGTGTCACCATTCTGTTCTACATTTTTTCACTTGGGCGATTAAATATTTAAACAACATTTCTGCTCTCATTTAATTGCATGTCATCACACTCTCCACAAAGACTCAAACTGGTTTGAGGGGGCATGGCTGCAGGCTGTCTTGGGTCAGTGATATTGTACAATCCCCAGCAGTGACTGGGGATGGGATGATTTAAGCATGAGAATGTTCTATATAGGTCTGTCAGTTGCAAAAACACTATAACTAATTCATAAGTTTTGTTCTAGCCTACTGGGATAACACTGCCCTTCAGATGCCCTTTTCCTTGAAATTCCATACTACCAGCATACATAAAATAACACAGGAGCAGGAATTTTACATGTGGTACATTGATTGGCTAGCAGGGATGCCTGTAGGGATGACATTCATCTGTTAGAACATAGATACATGTACTCAGGGATTATGCTACTCAAAATCTGTCTGCGGATGAGGACTGAATGATGTTCTGAGCCTGACACATAAGGAAGTGAGCAAGGGCTGTTGTGTTTTTGTGGAACATAATTCCTTACGTGTTTCTACACATTACCTGCATTACTTTGAGTTCCATTTAAGCAAATGTGTAGTGATTATGTACTTGCTGGTTGCTGTGTTAAAAATCACTCCAACATCATTGACAGATGTGTATTGAGTTGCAAAAGGATTAACTGTAACACCTCTGAGTCAGTCTATCCTAAGCTCAGAAGTTATCAGTCAACCTATGTGTGTGTGTGTGTATTTGTGGCTCCAAAGGCAAAAGATACTGCCCAGCTGTGCTGTGTGTTGTATTACCCCAGATGATTCATCGATCAGAGATATGGCAAAGTCTGCTTCAACAGGGACTGTCCAGGCATGGCAGGATGGGGAGGAATACAGAGATAGACAGGATTAAAGAAATAATAAAAAAGGAACATTGTGCTCAATGTGCAAAAGGACAACACAACAAAATGTGATGCATGAGGAGGCGTGTCTACATGGTCCCAATGTTCTGTAAAGTCCAACTCTAATCCTTCATCAGACAGACAGACTGGCACATGCCCACATAATTATTCATAGTCTCCTCACTTTCTCACCCCCTACAGCGAGGTCCTTTCTCTCATGTAACCTCCTGCTGCTCTGCTAAAACCCTGAGTGCTGGCATGCCACGAAGCATGTAATCTCAACATTCCATCACAGAAGGCGCCACACTCTACTTTGTTGTGCTGGATAAGAGGTAGGGAACGAGGAGAGGAGAAGGAGAGGAGGATTTCTGATAGATGTTTCATAAAGTGACCTTGGGCCTGCATCACGTTGCTTTGTCCGTTAAGGTAGTCCTGCTGGTTAGGAGAGTCCTGAGCTTGTTTAAGCCCCAGAGAAATCCACTGGCGCCTGTCTGGGATATGGCCAGCTCTGGACTCATCTCAGCAGATGTCAAATCATCACCTGCTCACATCATTCTGAACCATGGGTCACCCACCATCCATTCCCATTACCCTTCTATATTAGATTTCCATTTGATTTGATGGGAGCTTTTTTGAGAAGAGAGAGAGAGAGAGAGAGAGAGAGAGAGAGAGAGAGAGAGAGAGAGAGAGAGAGGGAGCCACTCTCCAGACACCAATTTATGGAGGCAAAGCAAAGTAATCAATTCACAAACCGGAGACTGCAAACTGAATTACTGGGCTGGTGGGGCCGGTGGTGGTGGGGATCAGCAATGAGAGCCAGTTTCATACCTATCCATATCAAAGGCTTTCAGAGCAGAGATATGGCAAAGTTTGCTTCAACAGGGATTATCCAGGTATAGCAGGATGGGGAGGATGGAGGATCATAGTGGTCCTGAATAGTATGAGGGATCATTAATTATTAAATCTAACCTGGGCAAAGCAAGATGGCCGTGTAAGAGTGCTGTATGGAACTCATGCTTATGTTTCTGATTGATTTTTCAGGCTTTTCTTAGGTCTTTTAAAGCCAAAGTGAAATGAGATGACTATCATTCTTGTTTTGAACAGTTTAAAAGGGACATCTGACATGTTTCACCATCTTTTTGCTTGCTGATTAAAGAGTATTATTTGACTATTGTATTGCTGTTTTATGTGTGAATTTCTGTCTGACAACATAAAACTGCATGATTGCATGATGATTAAACAAGAGTTCCATTTTCTACTTTTAAGATTACATTTAAGGAGGAATCTGTTATCCAAATGTAAACAAAATGGCCTAACCACGGAAAAAAAAATTCATAAAAAAAATCGGTCTCTAATACACAGACTAATTCTTGACAATCTATTAAATGCTGATAAAGGTGTATTTACATGAGTAATATTTGTAAACAGCAGTAAAACAGGCTTATATTTTACATAAAAGATCAGATGACAAACACACAAAGGCCTCATTTAGACTTTGGATTACATGAAAGCTGTATCTAGAAAAGATATCCAGATAAGTCAATCACATGTTAATGCAAGGTGTAAATGCATGAAACATGCAGAGATCAGACATGCATATTGAGATGTGATCACAATGCAGGCAGAATTCAGATAACATAAACACTTTTTCATGTAATGTATGTTATCCAGATAACGAATCTGGATGCAGATATCGAATTTTAATACAAGGGACCAAAAGCCTTATTTTGTTTTCATCGTCAAGAAAAATTCAATAATGTAATGCAAGTTGATCTGAAAAATTAAGGATTGAGATATTTTAGCATGAAAATGTGAAACAATAATTAGAAAAGGGCTTGACATTTTAAAATCATAACTGCGTCTGGTTATTATTTAATTATAAAGACTGGCTGACAGTGAATTAATCACCATTATACTGTATCATGTGCACCATATGGAGTGTGTTGTGCTTCATGAGCCTGACAGATATGATCATTTGCTCAAACTGATTTCATTTTTTTTTTCTTTTCATCTGTCTGCATATATAGTCATGGTATATACCATGATTGGCATCAACAGTTTTGTATATATATGCAGTTTGATCTTGCATCAGACAGAACCTGTGTATGTGAGCGTGAGTGTGTGACCTTCACCGGCCCTCCTTGACTAACCTATCACGTTTTATTTTAAACTAATAAACAATTTAGTGAAGGAATTTTGGTGAACTCAGTGAAGGAGGGCTAAACACCTGAACAAAAACACAAAGACAAACAAACACTAACAAATAAACAAGCAGTGACAGTAATAAACAGTCTAGTGCTTTAATTTGTGAAGTTCCATGCACAAAATCCAGATCACCAGAGTCCTGATCTGCCCCAAGAAAACCCAACACCGAAGGGTGGTGACTGCCTCTAACACTGGCCCCAGCAGTCTCCAGACTCCAGAGCACAGAGACCCAGACTGCCACTGAAGATTAGGTCACAATTGGAGCTGGTGTGTCAGGCCGGGAACTAAATACAGTACCTCACCATAGCATGAGGACCTCTCCAAGCCCAACAGAAGCCACACGGAACACCCTAGATGGAAAGACACCCAGAACACCTTAGATGGAAAGACACCCAGGACACAGAGCCCCAGGGAGAATCAGGACAACAGACAAGCCCAAGAGCCAAGAAGGGCACCCATGCATACCATCAGAGCACACGAGCAGACCACCGGAAGAGAAGACCAGGCAGATACCCCAAGGCACACACCCAGACCCCCCCCAATATCGAAGTGCAAGAGACAACTCCAGGCCCAGGAGACAGGGCCTGGGAGCGTCTCTCAGGACATCCTGATTTCACGCAAGCACGTATATGCATATTAATAGAATCATGGCTACTGGACACCCACCCCCCCTCTCTCTCTCCCTCCCGGAGAGAGAGAGGGGGTACCCATTGTGTTATGTAAATCATCTATGATTTGACACTGCTGGGCATAAATCTTCATTAGTAGGTAGAATAAGAGAAAGGTGCAATTTTCTGATTCCTTAGAGCTGTTTTATATGGAGGGATATGTCAGAAGTCACAGTGTGAGCACTAATCTGTACCTTGTAACTGACTAAAAAGTCTTATTGATGGCTTTTATCCTAATTTGAATAAAAGTACAACCCCAACTCCCATTCATTTCTCTCCCAGACAGTGTTAGTCTCAGTGCTCATTAGCTACCAGACCAGAGTGGGAAAGCAGGCTCCAAAGAAATTCTTATTTTTCTCTCTTTTTTTTCTGTGGCTCAGTTTGTTTTACAAGAGCTGTTTTAAGAAAGCACCAGATCCACTCAGCTATTAATCAGTTAACAAGCTTTCAGAGCTCTACTTAGTGATTTTGTTACAGCTTATTCAAGCACTCAGGTTAAAAAAAAAACAAAAAAAAAAAANAAAAAAAAAAAACAGATCTATATATTATTTATTTACAAAGAGAAAGAAATACAATCTGACTGAATGTGACTGTAAAAGTCACAGTACATTTTGTTTGAATGAGCTAGCCAAGCATTAAATCTGTCAGCGAGATGTTTAAGAATAGGCACACTGAATCATCCCTTTGACAATGTTGTCCTACGAAGCTGGATACAGCCCAGATCGGGAGCAGACATTTTAAAATGCCAACCTATCTCCTTTTCCATCTTCCAGTTCCTATTCTGTGTGTACCAGAGAAAGTCCATTACCCACTGATACAGAGTATGGATGCATAGCCTATCACACACATTCTCTCAAAGCATTCAAGATTCGAGAACTGCCGATGTATTATGTCAGCACATTTCCTTCATACTTTATATCAGTGAATACTATTCTCTAAGTGTCACTTTATCTCTGTTGAAACATTTCAAAGTGAGGACACTGCAGAAATCTCGCCGTGCCAGATGATGTGTATCGCAAGCGAGCGTTTCAGCGCATTATCCAAAGGGCCACTCCTGAGAGTATTGTGCGTGCATTTCTGTGTGTGTATGAGACATTCAGAGTATCAGATTAATATCATCTCTCTTCGTTACCATTACACATCCATCCACGGCGAGCCGAATCCCTGGCTGTGCCGCTTTGCATAGTATTGCATCTCAGTTTCCCATCTGCCCCGGCAACTTCTCTGTGCCACTCAGGCCCAATCTACCCATATTACTTCCCCTCAGGCTTCATCTAAGTGTGACTGATAGGTCCAACATGGGGAAACAAACAGCAGACCTAACGTTCAATAGGATTAGCAGCTGTGAAACATTAGCACAGAGTTCACGCTCCATTCTCTCTCTTTCACACACACACATATACATACACACGCACATGGTACACCAACATAGTCCATCTTCATGCATGTAGAAGTGACCTTTATATAAGTTGCCTGGATGAAAGAATGGGGAATGAAATGAAATGTAAATCTCAGAGCCAATGCAGATTTAATTAGCTGGTCAACAATGCTACTAAGTCAACTGACCTGGATAACACAATTAATACTGTAAAACTGTTAAGAAGGATCAGATGGAGGGAGAAAGCCTTGGTCGATTACTCTCACACCCAGACATTCCATCGCGATTACAGTATGTGTGCTTAGATCGCATCTTGCTCCTGTATTATTCACGCCCACCAGTGACGCCATGTTATCGAGGAAGCACATGCTGCTACAATATGAGATGGGAGTTAGATTTCACAAGGCTCCTGAGTGCTCTTACCGTACAAATCAGCACTGCTCAGTTACGGGTCATTAAGAGTGCCTGCTCCTGCCGCGCACCATACAAGTCCATTAGCTACACGTCTGGGTGCAGGTGGCTCACTGGTCAAGGGTAAACACTAGTGAAAAGCCTACACAAGATAGTATATGCTTTAAAAATAGCAAAAATGACTAGGAGTTGTATTAGAATGCCCAGGAGAGAAAGACAGAATGTCTGCTTTTACCTTGTCTAGAACTTTTATAGGGATAGTTGTAATAACTCATGATTAAGTAATTATATAGTAATGTAATAATATGATGATTAAAAATATTAACAGTTAAAGCCAACATTTTTTCTATTTTTAATGTTTTTATCTAGTGATTGTGTTTCAGTTATTTCAAGCCTTGCATAATGTACTGTAATAATTTTTTGTATTTGAGAATCCTAAATCTTTAATGTATTTACCGATGGAAAAGTGTGTGATTGCAGACAGCACAAATTTACTATGATGTACCCGAGAAAAATCTTTATCTTAACAAGTAATTTTTTTGTCTATAAATAAGTCCGGAAAGATTTTATTTTCTTAACTCAAATAAATACAACTTAACTTAGTATCTTGAAGCAAGACAGAACCAGGCAGATCTTTGCACTAATTAATAACATCCAATTTTGGGAAAAGGCACTATATCTATATATATCTATCTATCTATGTGTGTGTGTGTATGTGTGTGTGTGTATATATATCTACATATATATATATATATATATACACATATATATACATATATATATATACACACATATATATACATATATATATATACACACATATATAGATACATATATATATATACACATATATAGATATATATACACATATATACATATATACATATATATATATATATATCTATATCTATATCTATATAGATATAGATATATATAGATAGATATCTAGACAGACAGATAGACAGAAAGAGACGTCAGTGAAGGGTATTCCTTTGTCTGCATTGGCAGATTTTTCCTCATTTTAAAAAAATTAAATTTTTAAGGCTCAACTATAGACTTGAAAAGATGTAGAATTTTTCCCAAGCAATAGAAGGAGCATTAGGATATGAATATTAAATACTATGAAGTAATACGACAGACACTGCAATACAAGATAAAACACTACTACATTCAGTTTAAAATGTGCTATAATCATTTACAGGCCATTAGAGGCAGTTATGAAAAGTCCTTAACATATTTCTCTGCATAAGCAAATGATATTAATGAATCATGGATGAATAGATGGATAATTGGATGGGTGTGTGTCTCGGAATGTAATACTCTGGACTCTCCATAGATGTCTGTATTTCTGTATTTCAGTGAGTATATATTTCAGCGATGATTTCGATCTGACCCACATTCTGAGCTGGAAGATGAACCCTCAGAGGAGTCCCTTCCATATTTGCTCATTCTCTCTCTTTTCTCTCACTGTGTTCACACACCAAACAGATACTGCATTGTTTAGTGTGACATGCTGTTTCAAGTCTCTCTCCAGTGACCTATGTCATCCTATTATGCTGTAGGACTTTGGATCTATCAACACTCTTGACCCTTATAGGATACAATCTAAACTTGACTGTTCTGGTGCACGATCTCCAATCAAATGAGGAGTTTGAAGATTATGTTTCAGTTATTGTATGGATTAACATCAATGAGGTTGGGTATTAAGTGGGTTCATGAGACTTCTGTGTCTCATACATGTTCTGATTAAAGCAGTGTTATGATTCAGAGCAGAGATTAAAGTGTCTCACAACAGGAGAGAATAGGAGGACCAGATAATACACATACATGTCAGGAACTGAATTATTTGTCCCCGTCTTTGCATTTTAATTATATGTATGGTGTATTTGGAAAAAAGAAAGTGATTAAATTTGACATTGCACAGGTGTCAAAGGTTATGAGAAAATAATTTCAGATTTGAAGAAACCAGAAAAAAATTCCAATAAAGCTTAGCTGTGCCCCAGAAAGAGAAGATGTTAAACCAAGGCTGGTTTTCATATAAACTCTACCTATTTCTCTCCTTCCCTTTTCTGGTTCCCATATTACCCTGTATCTCAGAAGAGAAGGGAAATGATTTGGGGTGAGCCAGAAGGATAGTGAGGACAGACACACTGAGACCTGTGGCAGGGGTTGTCTGTGTTTGAGGCTGAGCTGGAACAGGATGATCTAAAATGAAGAGAAATAGTGTTGTATTCATAATTCATTTCAAATTTTCCTATATCTTCCTATAGCCTCAAATTCAACTGCAGCATTAATGCAGTTGGTTTGTTTCACCCAGAATGCAAACTCAAAGATACTTTCCAATAAGCATTTGTGCATGTGTGAGTATGTGTGTTGTGTATGTGGCTGTGAATGGTTGCAAGTGTCCCATCCCTTGTGGGTGACATGAGGTTTGGTTCCAGATGGCTGCCATGAAGCTCAGCCTTAATCATGGTCCACACCTGTCCTCTCAGGGATAATGACAGCTCCCCACTCCTCCATCTCCTATTTGATGTCTCCTTCCACTATCTCCCTCTGTTCCACACCTCTGTTCTCTATCACTCTCCACCCTGTCGTGTAGCTTATTTTTTGGCTCTCACCCCCATCCCCCTGATCCCAACACCTCCACCTCTGCTCCCGCAGGATGGCTCTCAGCTGCTGCTGTGACAAGACAACCATTACTATTCATCACCCTATTAGTGCTGACATTAAGCTGCATTTGTTTATTGAGTTAATACCTATACCATCTTAATTATGTGAATGAAATGTCACATACTGGGAGTGTTTCATATGTGTTACAGTGAAAAATGCTACACCTTCTGAGATGTGTTAACAGAGAAGTATGACATGTTCTTACAGTGGCCATGGAATCCCCGAAAGGATAAATATCGCTTATAGGCTGATGAATTTGATGAATTAGAAGTTTGAGTGTGTGTGTATATATATGAATAAGTAAATATTGCTTTCAATTAATTCAGTGCCTGCAATCAGTTGATGAATACCTAGAAAAGTCTTTGTCCTTCCTATTTAACATTTATTCTCTCTTATCACTGCTTATAACACTTCTCTTTTACTATTTTCTCTGACTTTAAACACAGTATTTCCCATTTTCTTTGTCATTTATATGATGGGATGGGAGTGTCTAAAATGGCTAGGAAGTATTAGCTATGTACTTGATTTATGCAGCAACTGAAGAGCAATTTTGGCTAGAGAATATCTCCACTGGGAGGCTTTTACTGTGAAGCAGCTGCAGTAAATGTTGAGTTAGCTGCCAAACTTTGTCACAGAGGGCTAACTGACTGCTTGGTAAAATCTAAATCTGGACATTCTTCTGTGCTTTTTCTCTTTGCAGATCAGCTTAAAATGTTGTAAGGGAGGAATAAACTTTATTGCAGCTCTGACAAAGAACAGCAAAAGGTAGTGGATCAAAAAACAGTCGAGTTCCTAAGTACTTGATGAAGGTAAAAATGGGAACATAGAAGTAAAAGAAAGCTCTGGACAGTGAGACTCCTGCTTTACATACAATAACTATACATTTTAGAAACAGCACATTTGTTATCATAAACAAAAAAAAAAATAGGACAGAGTTACACAGGTGGAACTGTATAGCAAGCTGAGAAAATAGGAAAAATGAGGATCTGAAGGACAAAACAAATGATAAATGGGAGAGTAAATTAAATCCATCATTAAATTATTTTCTGAATTGTTTTGAGGCAAAGAATAAGTAAAAGCTTTTTACTTTTTTACAATCAACTTACAATATTTACCTCCCTTTATTAATCATACTTTTAATTAATCAGATTGCCATTTAGTGACATTTGTCTTCCATAAATCAACCCTTTTGTTAACAGTGGATTAATGGTAATAAATCAACTCTACAGGTAAAAATTGAAGTAAATGTATATGCACACATGCCGTTAAGCCATTAAGTGCATGATTGTTATTTGGGGTTGCTTGAAGGACTTCAAGCAATTTGCTTGCTTGATTGAATAGCCAGTTATTGCATGCCATTACAATTTTATGAATTTTTATGGAAAATGTTGCACATATGAATCATGGGCCCATAAAGAAGCATCACCACCTGTGTAGCAGTTGTGGCTGATAATAAATGAGGTGCTGTGATCTGATAAGGCATTTGTGTCAAAACATAACAATCTAGACAGCTGTTTTCCATAACCACATGCAATTGCTGAGGGTCATTTATGACCCATATTGTTAATTAATCATTTTTTTCCCTTATAATCAAAGACAGTCCATTCTTCCCAACACACATAACCATGTCATCTGCCTGCGGACATGAGCAGAGCACCAATTACCCAGGGACCTGTACATACAGGGATCTGAATGCATGTTAAACCAATTTGACAGTCTTTGAGGAGGTGTGCATCAAGGTGGTTAATAACGTGACAGTGCTGACTGATTCCTCTCTAAATGGGATCTAATTGAGCCAGTGTGCTTGGCTGATCTGCTGAGGAGAAAAGAACAGGTTGGCAGGTAATAGGTATTGTAGCTCCTGGTTTCAGGGGACTGGTAGTAAAACTTTTTGGCTATGCTAGTCCTCTGGGGACTGCATGCATTACTGAACACTAGAGTGACAGTGTGTTCATTCTAAAAAGCGATCTAACTGGTACTGTAAATCAAGCAAATTACATGGTGGATCTATACATCCCTGAATGACTTTGTTCTGTGTTGCTGACGATAGGTCAACCAAGAAATTGTCATTTGTTACTGCATGCGAGCTATTAAAAGCACTTTCCAATAAGCAATATTTATACACCGTTCAGCTTCAAACCATATTCTGGCCCAAACAATGCAAGTGGCCTTTACCTCATGTGAACAAGCTGTGTTTTAATAGTGTTAATAAGCCAAAAGTAAAATGCCATCTGTAAAACAGCCATTAGTAAGGCTGTCAAGCTCCAGTCCAGCAGGCCTACATAGTTTAAATGTCATGTTGGCTGTACACACACCTCAGACACACAGAATAAACCCTTTGCCAGTCCAATGAGGGGACAGTATAATGTGGCCCCTGACACAGCAATCAATAGGCCCTGTCTGTGAAGGGAATATTGTGTTCCTCCTGGGCCCAGGTGGGACGGACAGAGCCGTAAGCAGAGCCCTGTGCCAGACAGGGTGGATGACAAAAGGCAGGACAGAAGCCAGGGCCATACTGAGTCACAGCTTACTGAAACAGCCTGGCCCGATACAGCCCATCGTGCATTCTCTCTCTCTCTCTCTCTCTCTCTCTCTCTCTCTCTCAAACCACACGCCCATAATGCTGACACACGTAGGCAGGCGTTTCCAGGCATAATCTGCTCTGCCTTTTGCAATGCTCGCCATATCTTTCCTAGTTTACTTCACTACCCAATGCCTTGTGGCTGCAGACACAAAACAACTCACACAGGCACAAAATACGAACACTCATGCTCACACTGTTGTTCTCTCTCGTCACTAGGTTTATGCTTTGTTGGTGCTGTTCCGCCAGTGTCACAACTTATAACCATCTCTCTCCATCTGGGACCTGTCCATCCAGACTGTCCCTGCCATCCATCTCTGTCCAGGCTTCTGACTGAAAGCCATGTGGTTTGAGGGCCTGTCATCAGCAGTTAGTACATGGATTCACAACCTCTTCAAAACCATCTCAATTTCCCCTCACTGTCTTGCTGAGACAGGCCCTCTAAAGTTTCTGTCAGAGCTCCATGGCCAAAGCACAGTCACAGTCAAACAGATGCTGGTGAGGAGGACTGAATCCCTTGGCTTTCAGACATACACACAGCAAAACACACAGACAGATGGACAGATAGACAGCCACAGAGTTAGTTCAGTTTGACAGATAGGTCCTGGGAGACAGGGAGAAAGCATAGGGACTCTTTTTGACAGCACTGATATATACACACCTTGAAGATCGAAGGTGGAGCTGTCCGAGAGAAGGATGGAACGAGAGAGGAGGTGCTGAGGACAAGAAGTATGAAGAAGTAGCTGTGACAAGGGAGAATGAGAGGCAGGAAGGAGACAGAGACAGACGAGTAAACAGACAGCAGCAGATGAACAGATGATGAGAGATAATAGATAGAGATACAAGAGAGAAAGTGCTTCTCTCTGCCCTTTCTTAGGGGTCAATGTAAGATGTATACCACCACTTACATAATACAACAGCCAAGGAGTTAAAATGGACAAACACATAAAAGATTTATCAACTCGTCAAAGAAGAAGGCTATACTTGGTTTGTGTACGTGTGCAGCCTTACGTACTGACTGGCAATGTTGGACATTCAGTGTTAAATTATAATGTCGCGATCACAGAGATGGCAGTATTCACTCTTTAGAGGTGAGTTTCTCTCTGAGATCCCAGAATCATTATACAGGCCAAATAAAACCAGCCAGAGTCTGCTGGTAAACAGCAAATGTAAGAGTGAATAAAGCCGAAGCTGTCAACGGTGAGACACGAGGCTTCAGCACAACCTATCAAAAACTATTCAGAGCAAAAAAAGAAAAGGAAAAAAAAAAAACTCAATCAAATGTTGAAGGTACATACAGTATAGTGANCACACACACACACACACACACACACACACCTTCCCTTAAGTGAAAACACTGCTCACTCTGGCTGCTTTAAAAGCTTCAGTGCTCGTACAGTTCAATTAGTGGAGCCACATCCATCTCTGGTTCAGCTCCCAGCAGGCCTGTCAATCTCACAGTCAGGAACTGTCACTGTCCTGCTTTCAGCCTGGCAGCCCAGTACACATACACATGCACATACCCACATTGACTCTACGAGTCATGCACGTACAAATGCATGTGATCCAAGGCATATAAGACACACACAGTACAAGGATATTTCTGGCAATTTTTACACAGTATAATGCAATAATAGTGTCTGAGGTGATACTGTATAAGGTAGTAAAATAACATAATAGTGCGCACACACACACACACACACACACACACACAGTTGATGGCAGTTATAGAGTTCAGGTGCTAGTTATGTTATGTATCAGCTGTCACAGGTATTAATCAAAATTGCAAAGTACAATTGGGTGAATAAATGTCACTACAAAGAGCAGAAAAGGTCTGGACAGGGTGCACACGCACGCACGCACGCACACACACACACACACACACTACAGACCAACATAATAAGACTCCTCAAGTCTTTACATTTCTGAAGTACAGATTCTGTGAGCAACAATCTGTAAACAGTGATTTTCTGAGAAATCCACACTACAGCAAAACCTCCAACCCCTCATGCTGCTGCCATCTCGTGTTTCCAATGACACCAGATAACCAGGTGTGTTTAAAGTTAAGTCTGGCCAGGTGTGTCGGGCCAGACTTAACTTTAAAGATGGATGGCCTGGAAAGTCAATTTCCTGTACTGTTGTACTCATATCGCCTACTTCCAGCATCAGTGAAGACAGAAAAGCAAAATATCTGTGGGTACAATGGGAGAGTTCAGGGAGACGCATTTGAAGGAGAATAAACTGGATGGGTGCTGCAAATGTTATTGTCCCATTAATCAAAGTGGCAGCTCTCGTGCCTGTCACGCATGTGGGAATTGTCTCTAGTGCCATAAGTAGGTGGAACAGAGTTAGAATGAGTAGATCCTATCAGTGGATGACAACACTGTAACTGACCTCTTGTCTCTCATCTATTTTTGGAGGTGTAGTTGAGCCTGTATGCTATAATTTAGCCAGAGTAATACATCTCCAATTTCATGCTGGCTTTGCTGTATTTGAGGACAATGGAAGCAGCATGTAAAAAATTTAATAGACCGACTCTTGTGTCATCGTGGATTTGTAAGGGATTGTGGTTGTATTTAGAAGCTTTTCAGAAGAAGTTTTCTAAACAATGCTGCACAAGTCCTGTGCTGTGTTCCAGAGGAAATGGTTTCACCAGAAAATCAACCAAGGGAAGCGTAACTACAAATAAATATTTACATTGAGAAACAATCTCCTCGCATAAACACCACTTAATACTCCAACAGCAGAAAGCAGACATAGTATTTATTCCTAAATTACCTATCCAATCTTGCAGACACAAAATTGCTATGAATACATGTCAGTGTCATCTTTTCAGTTGGTGTGACACGCATTTTGACACCTCTGCTGCTATGACGCATTTTGAGAGAGGGAGAGAAATCAAAATACAGAGAACACGCATGCTTCATCAGACATGTTACTGTTGATAATTTAAAAAAAGAAACTAATGAACGCATTGGCTTTGAGTTATTCAATATGACAGTGAGTAATTCCTCATAATAGTTCTGTGGTTGATGTAGGGCAATGCTGGAGTCAGTTTTCTAAATGGTTTTATCCTCTAGGGCATAACCTGATACAAATACATGCATCAGCAAGAGGAAGAGCCTGCTGAGAAGTTTACCTAAAAAAAAAAAAATTCAATAAGTAAATTTTTAAAAAATGCTAAATCATTGGCAAAAGCAAAGCTTTCACACTGCAACCCAATGTAGAAAGACTTTCTAATACAGAAACGTTAAAGCATTACCTCTGATAAACATTTAAGTGTTACCTCTGTTAAACCTTCCTGCTTGGTCTGTACTTTACTCTTCTATCTCTTTCTCTTATTCTCATCATTCATTGTACCCCCATCTGGCACCAGTACTGCTTGGTCACTGTGCCTCCTGGGAAGATATTTAAAGGACTTCTGTGTACTCTGAGCTGCCCTATGCTCTTAGGAGCACCATGTTGTTTTGCCTCCTTTTATTTTCACTGCACTACCATGCAAGAAACAGATCAAATATTGATCTGTGAAAATGACAAACCACCTGCTCCCACATTAAGACAAAAAAAAAAAAAAAAAAANCCCACACACACACACACACACACACCAAAGGAGGCCTACGAGGAATACCTGTGCCAGAATAATCAGCTGCTTTCCCAGAGTTAATTTGTGCTGGAGAGAAGTGCACCATCTATACTACGATGTAAATTATCCATATTCTCCCATTAGTAATTTAAAGCTCAGATAAAGTAAATGAATAGCAAGTAGATCATTTCCATAATAATATTGTGCCTATGTTAAATGAGCATATTAAAATTATACATGAATTATGAGTTAAGATCTGTCTGAAAACAGGAAGCACAAAATTGTCTTGACAGTCGTGAGGCCAAAAATAGGGCTAAAAGTTTGTCCTGAGGTGCGCGTAATTCAGAAAGTGCTACCTTTAAAACCACGACTGTTCTCAGAAAACTGTGTTCAGTGATCATTAATGTACAGGACATATTAATTCAATGGCAGTCTGGCCATTAGTTGTCATGGTGATTTGCACAGCACTGAATGGATGGACCAAACCTGAGATTTGCTGGCAGAGCAAAAGAGTATTCACTAAACATTTGTAACTTACATTCCTAGTTTATAATATCCTGTTCAGAAGACATGGACACTTTGCATTTTCCTGTCATCCAGTAAGTCAAGGTTCAACACATGCATTCATGATGCAATCATGCAGTTAAAATGTGTATCAACAGTAATCACAGAATTAGCAAAATCAAGCAATATATTAAAAGTGCAAAGTTAAGGTGTAGCAGTGAACTACATGTGGTTTTACTTTTAAAACAAAATTTTATTTTTAGTCTATATAAAGTAGAAGCAAAGTACACTTTCCATTCTCACTAAATAGTATAACTATGCATGTTCAGTGTTTTGCTGTGCTACTATGTGCTACTTTTTCTCTCACAGAAAGTTAGTCATTTTAATCTATTTTTAATATTGCCAAAAGCCCCCAGCAGAAATCTCATCTCATTACGCTATGCGTGTCTGGATCAATGTAAATATAATTTCTGACACATCTGATTGGCCGATGATAGTTCTGCAAACTTCGCCTCCAGTGAAACGCACATGATGAAACAAAAACAAACATTTTATCAACAAATGATCCCAAAGCCCAGAGACAACCGACAGCAACAGTTCCAGTCACTGAGGGACTAAAAGCTTTGATAACATATGTTACTGTTTGTAGTTGTGACTTGGTTAGTCTGGACCTACAGGATCTCCAACAGCGCACAAAGAACAACCCAGCAGGAAACTTATTACCATGTACAAAGCTCCACACATTGTGCAAAATGTACGTGTCTACAGCATTCTACAGCATTGTATAACATATGGGGCCATAAGTAAGAAACAGCTTGCCTAAACTAATATGTTTGACTTGATGTTTTGGTCAAATTCTGTGCATAAAGACACATGGAGACCAAAAAAGCTGAACTGTCTGCAATGTTGTGATCAACACAAAAACCACTGCTTACAGTCTGATTTCAGTTTTTACTACACCAATCACCAAGCTGCAGCCAACGTTAGCTTAGCATTAGACCGCACAGGAGCCAGTGCAAACCATAAACAACAAACAGCCACAATAATCCCCCAATCAAGTCAAGGTTATCTGTATAGCCCAGGGGTACTCAAATACAAATCTTAAAGGTTCACAAAGAAAATTTTCAATAAGAAAAAGGTCCTTTTATTCAGGTCAGTCAAGCCAGGGATGGATTGGGATCCTAATTTTTTACTGGCAATTTAAGTTGTAGAGCGGGGGTNGGTTCTCCGCAGTGGAGAAAGCGGAGAATTTTGACTTGTGTTGCAGCAATGTTTCACAGATAATACAAATAATACATGTGAATTGTATCATTTGCTCAGAGTCCAGAGACAGTTGTGGTTCGGTCTGGATCCGGACTAGAGTCCCGATTTTGAGGATGACTGATATAGCCCAATATTACATACAATGTCTGAAAAGGCTTTACATGCCTATACTTCGACAGTCCTCAACCCAGTCCAAGCTCGCTACGAAAACAATGAAAAACAATCTAAAAGCCTCTCATGTAAATATCATCTGTAACCTTAATAACTATGATTTAACACAGTAGTGCAGCTACAAAAACCAGTTTGGCAGCCATAAATAAGACGCACATATTGTCAATACTACATTTGATACTTAAACAATAGCGCATCAATAAAATACAGTTAAAGCAGTAAAAGTTAAATGACTTGCATTACTGGAACATGCAGTCCATCGTCCTGTAGTTGAGAGCTGATTTATAAAGTTCATTTGTTGTTTTTTAATTCCATCAATAATTCCTTCTTCGGTCAAAGCCAGTCTGACAGAGTGACAGTTACAGTCACGCATTAACTTTGTTAAACTGCTCCCGGTGGACATGTCTCTGTATTGGAATTTCAGACTGTTTCTTCATCAAATCAAAATTTTCACGAAGCTGAGACTGACAACCAGCACGTGTGTCTGTTATCCCCATTAATTGTGTGCACTCAGAGGGATGTGGCAGCACATGCAAGGTGGGGAAAATGGAAAAACTCAAATCAGGCGTGAATCTCATGTCTGTGGGAGCTCCAGGCAAAAAAAAAAAAAAAAAAANAAAAAAAAAAAAAAAAAATGCCTGGGGCCCTTTAGACCCCCCTCACCCAGATGATGATAACCTTACCTGAAGTTAGTGATGTTAGTGATGTTGTGATAGTTGAATGTGGTGTGTAGTCTTCATCATCATGTGTAGGTGATGGTGTTTGTGGATGCTGAGCTGTTGGTAGTGGATGTTAATGGAAATGCTTGAAAAAAAACAGAGAGAGAGAGAGAGAGAGAGAGAGAGAGAGAGAGAGAGAGAGAGAGAATATAATAGGTGTGTTGTATCACTATTAATATTAATATTAATTGGGGCGACCTGAACTCACAATAAAATAAATAAATAACAAATAACATTAGGGAGGATAAATTGGCACACAGATTTTGACAGTAGCAGCTCAAACAACCACTGTCCTTCTTGCTAAAAAAGTCCAGCAACTAGCAAATTCAAATAACTGGTCAAATTAGTCCTCTGGAACGACTGACTAAGCTAACTACGTCGTCTGTTAGCTTAGTCAGATGGCTAAGCTAGCTACCTCACTAACCAATTCAGGTAACGATGTGAACTAAGTTAGCTAACGTTACATGTTACTCCAAACCATTTGACGAACAATTTTCATTTTGTTTTGTGCCAAAAATTAAGCTGCGTGAATTTGCTAGCTAGTGGACTCACAACATTCTTCAATTTTTTTTTGTCATAATTATCACTTACCTCTGTCCTGCTTCCTCTTTTCCACTTCTTCTTGTTTCGCTTTTCTCTTTTTGGAACCTGGGAGATAAGTCCTCTTTATTTGGTTGTCACGGTTATTGTCAGTTTGTCACGACTGCCAGTTCATTCAATAAAGGCAATTCAATAAAGTTTTGAGGGGGAAAAAAAAAAAAAAAAAAANAAAAAAAAAAAAAAAAAAGCTTTCGCACAAAAAGCTGTGAGGCTCTTTTTGGAGGGTTTCTGTGGAATGCAAACTGTTCATCGCCAGTCGAGAAGGGGTTCAAAGTGTTTCCCGTGTCATTGCTTGAGGACCCGCGCTTAAAGTTGAGGGATCCAGGTAATTTGCATGTCCTGTAGCTTCGCCTCTGCCTGTAATCTGTGTTTGTGACGTCAGCAGACATGAAACTAAATGGACAGATTTTTTTTTTTTTTATCAAAAACATTTGATCTAACGTTACTGAAAAGTTAAATGTTCAACAATCTTATTCAGTGTATTATTTATATTGATGAAAATTTACATATTTTAATTTAAGAAGCAAGATTTGCACTGAAGTAGACATTTAAAGTGAATGAAAATTATATCAAGTTCCAAAATAAAGAAAGAAATTGTAACATAACTTCACATTTAGATTTATAATCAATTCATGGTCAAAACTATTATATTCACCTGAATCACATTGGTGAACTACCTCCTTAATTTAGGAATTCTGGCAGGCAGGTAACTAAGCCACTGGGGAGTGCTGCTCCTGTATGCATCAAACTGATGAAAAAATTGCCCAAAACGTGTAAGCAGTGAAACTGTATAGGATGCTGACTCCTTGTAAGCTTGCTCCAATAAATGGACAATCCAAACATGTCCATTCAGTCTATATTTGTGCCTGTTAGTTTGTGGTTTACTACCTTTCCTCCTCTCACACACCCTTTTCCATTATCCCCCAGAGCAATCGCAATCTTGTATTATCATTGCTGTAAACACAAACAGCAAGCCATTTCAGCCAAAAACACTGAGCTGCATTTCAGCGAACCATTTGCAAATATTAGCATTAATGCAAAATGTATTTGGAATAGATTAACGGAGATGAAGATGGGTGAGTGTTATTGTCACTGCCTGAGCTCTTTGCCAGTTACATTTTCTGTAGTGTGTCAAGCACAGAGGAAAGGAAAGGACAAGCACAGAGGATTACTATGAATTAGAGTCATTAGGAGATTGGAATCTGACTTGTATGGACTAGAATGCAGACTAAGTTGTGTCAATGTGTGTGTGCGTGTGTGTGTGTTGTTATGTGACAGAAAGTATTTATGATGAAGCTTAAAGAAACAAGAAAGAAGGAGGCAACTGCTGTAACAGAATTCCAGTAGAAGATAAGTTAAAGGTTGATGTGTGAGCCGTGCTTTCTTACGAGGGTTCCCATGAATTCAGTAGTGTCTCGAAGACATCTCGGTTCTTTGTTTTATAACTACAAATTATCTCTTCCCAAGTCCTTATTGCACTGAATCACTATCATCTTTCTTTGTCTTCAGAGCATTTGGAATTACATGTGTGATTTATAATTAATTTCTCATTAAATCAGTCACAAAATGTCATTTTTGTCAGGGGCCATTTTCCTGAGAAACCTGAAGCCTGCGAAGCCTGTATATACACATCCAGGTTCTGTAGGTAAGCATGAACCAGAAAAACTCAGACACATCTGATTAAATCGAACAAATGCATTCAGAGAAGCACAATTAACCACTGTACAAATCTTGGAGACAGAAAATGTTGTAAAACTGGAATAGACTGCAATACAGCTGGTTCTAACATGAGTCTCAGCAGCTGCCTTCACTGTCCAGACAGGTCTGTTTCAGGAAATGAGCTCAGTAGAGTCAGGTTTTTATCAAGTTAACTGGTTTCACTAAACCTAATAATGACAAACCCAGATAACAGATTTTTGGAAGCTGGTTTCCAGTATTTCTTGACTCAAGCACTTTGACATGAAGGAAACATCAATCAGATCAAAAACAGATAAAAACACTCATCACCGTGAGGAAATTAGGTTGATACAGTTACAAGAGTTATATGAATAGAATACAAAAAGAAAGAATGGAAAATAATGGAAGATAATTAAATAATCAAGCCTTAAAACCAGTAGATTAAATAATTATGGAGTACAGATCTGTTTTGTCGAGCTTATCTAATTAATTTCTCTTACAAATGCAGAATAAAAATCTTCTTGTACTAGGCAATTTCTTGGTAGTCACACAGTTTCTTTGAAGGAATCTTTCTGCACCTTCAGTTTGCGGCTCTGATTCTGTGAATTCTCTGAAGAATTACTAATAACTCCACCACCTCTGAATCATCCATCAGTTGAGAGTTTCAGTATCGAGATAATTTCCTCTAGGGCTGTGGGACAAAACACAGGGCTCAAAGTTCTCATGCCAGGGGAGCACACTGGAACAGAAAGTTAAGTATGGAGAGTAAATGATGATTTTATTTGTTTATACACTCATGCTGTGCTGGGATGTATGTTTTGTAGGCATGCTTTGTAGTTTTACCTCATACTGAGAAATGTTTTATACTTTCATTAGTGGGCCTATACACGTTACATATACACAGAGTTGTGTTTGTGTGTGTGTATATATATATATAGAGAGAGAGAGAGAGAGAAAGATGTAGTCAGCCTGGTTTTCTAAACTGAAACAAGGACCTGAATCTATTTTCTTAGCCAAATATTTCCTTTGTTTCAGAATCGTGAAAAAGTATTTGCAGAGTGGGGATTGAGAAGTGAAAACAGTGCTATCAAGAAGTAATCATGGTTTAAAGAAGTGGGGATCTGGGCCACAGGAAATGGGTGGGTGGCAAATAGTTGTCTGGGAAAGCAGACAGACATTACGCCTTCTGCCTGTATATAATGTGTATGAATCAAATCTTTTATCTCTTGGGCAATTATAACTGCTTCCGAAGTCTTTATGTCATGTTCCAGTTTGTTGACCGATACAGAATCTCCACCATGTGAAAGCAGTAAAACAGGGAATTTGCTTTTCACCACAATTGCAATATCAGATCAACCCATTTTTCCTTTTTATTTGTGTAGCGTTATGTGGTTATCGGGGTGAGTTTGCGAATTGGATAGAGATTCTACAGTTGCAGTGGGTATTTTTGGAATAATATCCCCTCTAAACTGCAATTCAATGTCAGTGAGAATGGCACTTAATATTCCCAAACTGTTCATTACATTTCTGTCAATCTTCATTTGTTTCCCACTGTGAGCCTGGTTATCAAGGTCACTGCGCTCTGCTCATTCAGCGTGATGTTGCTGTCCATGCTCAGATCCCCTGATCACAGCTCGTTAGCCAGAGACTTATGTAAGCAACAAAGGTGGCGCTAAAATCAAGGGCAACTGACACTGATGACAGACACCTAATGTTGGTACTCCTCAATGTAAACATTGACCATTAGTAATTCTGTCACACGAACATGACATAAAATGATATATATGTTTATTCTTTATGTTGTTATTCTTCATAGAAATAAATTGCAGTCTCCATGGAGGGCCACATACCACTTAGATGGTGGTATAAAAGCTTTGATAAATGGCTCATTCACTGGGAAATGATGCTGTTTAGATCTTTGAATTCAAATAGGCCTTTTTTTTAATCACATATCCTGGTTAAAATGCTCTAGCTGTGCATTTGAAGCTGGTGATACTTTTAACTACCTATGTTGAATCTTATGTTGTGAAGGTGCAGAAAAGGAAAGGAGAGGGGAGGGGAGGGAAGGGAAGGGAAGGGAATTTTAACTCAGATTATTATGATCATTTATATATATACACACACACAATGGGGTCCAAAAGTCTGAGACCGCTGTGAAAATGCTTCTATTTTGCATTCTTTTTGAATTTGATACAAGATTTTTCATTACAAATTATATGCGTATATAAATTATTATTTTCCTTTGTAAAAAAACAACTGGGGATTAGAGGGTAAACTAAATGAAATGAAGAATAAAAAAAATAACTGCTGCCTTTAATGTAAAATATTAAGGAAGATACACCAGAATTGATACACATCTTAATACATTTTCTGTTTACAAAATCCATGCTATCTCTGCATTGTTTGTAACAGTTTAGTGACATCATTAAGCAAACAAATGAAGCAACATTAAAAAAAAAAAAAGGTTTTAAACTCTCCTACTCTTCATTACAGTTTATGCCAAACTAACTCTCATACTTATCCAAGACTGATTACATATATAGAAATCTTGTCATAGACATACAAACTCAATGCTTACAGCCTGCTGAGACAGAGTTCCTCCTTGTTGGCCTTGAGTTAAAGGATCAAACCGGTGGTTATGCATGTTTGAGCCAATAAATTCTACTCACATATACTTTGTTACTGCCAGCCATTTTCCAAAAAAAAAAACAAAACAAACAAAAAAACAAACAAACAAAAAAAAACAAAACTACAGGAGTAGTAAATTTTAGAATTATTTTTCTTACCATCCAGGCAGCTACTGTTTTCAGTTCATTCCAGTGCACTATAAAAATCAACTTATATAGACTTGGAATATGTTTGAAATCAGTTATCTGTCACACCACACAGTGTTATTATTGTCAGAGTTATTTTATTTAACTGATCCAACAAAGAGCATATACAGAAGAAAATGTATGTCTCCACAAGGAATATAGTCCCAGGAGAAAACTTTACCAGAGAAATTATGACTGTGCATTCTATATTAGGTGTGCGTGTTAGCAGTCAAAACATTGAATTTTAAGTTGGGTGTAACACCTGAACATTTGATTCTGAGAGATTAGGGGATCTGGCAAAAATAACATATAAAATACTGTTTTATATTTTGGAAAAATGGTTGCCAGTAACATAAATGTATGTGGGCTCAAACATGCTAAACCACCAGTATAGTCCTTTAAATGCATAGTGACATATGCAATTTTTCTTACCATCCGACATTCTGTGGCAGAAATTGTTTCAGTGACACAGCAGGCCAATGATTCATCAATTTCTACCAGCTCCAGCACCCACCCTCCTGTGAGCACAGAAACTGTTCTGGTTTATGAAAGAGAAGGGGCTCAGTGGATAAGGAGAAATTGGTGCACACAGCTACAAGCAATGATGTAAAGAAAGATATTTTCAGGGTAATGAAGCTATGAGACACAAGAAGGGGGTCTGGTTGGGAAAAGAAAATAAATGTCTAAAGATGATAATTTAAAAGCAATCACCTTGTGGCTACATTGTGAATACTCTGTTTTACATTTTGTATGATGAGTTTCTTTTCCTACAAGGAAGCTACAAATCAGCCTGTTCTTAGTAAAAGTGTCAAACACAGCCCAATGTAAATGTATTGCTGTACTAACCAAAAACGGCAAGCTCTTCTTCAAACTGGGGTCAGAGGAAATAGGATCTGTGATTATTCTATGGAAGTGCACTGCATTTATGTAGATAATGGTGAATGTACAACCGTGCAGGAGTGCAGGAGCTGTTTTTTACCATCTCTTTTGGGCTCTTTCATGCTTCTCTTACGATGCCAGTAGGCAGAGTCAATACTGTGAAATGTGCTGTGAAAGCTATCGTGAAGCGATGCAAGTTTTATTAATCATGGAAATGATACATCGTGGAAGAAGCACTTGAAGAGTTTTATCTGAAGTCTCCAAGAAAATCTTCTGAAAGAAGGAAAGTTGTAAATACTTAAATAAAATACTGAGACCATAAGCATAACGTCAGTTTAATAGCGGCTTTATACAGAGAAACTACAACTTCTGCTTTTATAGCACTGCTGACCTCTGGACTTATCTGTGTAGTCAAGCCATAATAAAGGAGTAGAAAGCTTATGCTCTGTCAGGAGAAATTTGATTCAATTTAAATGATTGAGTTTGACATTTCATTTAATAATTGTTCAATCAACTGTGTTCTGCAAGTTAAAGTCAATGTCACACACATAAACCTTCAGAGGGTTTATGTGCGTGTGGCCAACACGTGGATTTGAATAGTTTCAATTAAAAAAGAAGAAAAAAGAGGAATTGGAAGTGATGAGTTGCAATCTCACGGCTGTCGATCCTAGTTTGACCACACTGGTTGCCAAACTGGTGTCTAAACAAAAATATGGAACTGTAAGGTTGAGTATTTATGTTATGTTATGGTCTTTATGATGGTGCTTTTGCTCCATTCGGTGTTCTGTGACATTGCTTGAAGTTCATAGTACAACTGTTATAAAATTGCATTAGTAGATAATGATAGCAAAACCTTGAATCAAAATCCTATTATCTTGACAATACTACAGTGTACTTATGTATGCTGTGCGTGTTGCTTCCAAGCCCATGCACCTGTGTGTGCATGTGTGTGTGTGTGTGTGTGTGTGTGTGTGTGTGTGTGTGTGTGTGTGTGCACTGTGCACCGGGAGGCCGGGTTCCAGCTGTCAGAGAGTGCATCCTGCAGTCAGTCAGGAGGAACAGGTCTGTGGAAGCTGCCAGTCAGGACCACCACTGCAACTGCCGTCCCTACAGTAATGATGATGGGGGAGCACATCCACCACTACGGGAGCTCATTAAGGGAAAATAATTGGAGTTTGTTAAAAACAACATTCCTCAGGCTGGGGAGACAGGTGTTTGTCCACATTTGGAAAGACACATTCCCCTTCCTCTGAGGGATTTTTACCTGCCAGCGACTAACAGAGGCAGGGCAAAGCATCCAAACATGAGACTGCAGGGACTAGAGAACACCATAATATACGTTCAAGTGAGCTGTGTGGGAGGAAACCACTGGGTACTGCACAAGGAAGGAGATGATGGATGAATGGATGGATGGATGAACGGTTGGACAGATAGATAGATAGATAGATAGATAGATAGATAGATAGATAGATAGATAGATAGATAGATAGATGCACATAAATCAGCAAATGCACACAAGCCAACAAGTTGAAGCTGTCACTCAGTCTCCAAACCCTCATCTGCCACCACTGAAAAAATAAATCCAGCCTCTCTTATACTCAGTATTGAAAAGCCTCTTCTGATTCTCTGCTTTTACTCAACTGACAATCATGATAATTATTACTGCTCTCACAGATAAGCCTGACAGTTGGGAATCATTTAATGCTGCAATCTAAAATTAAACACAACACATGTAAACAGTGCTTTGGTAGGGGAAACATGCAATTACTGGTAATTACAGAGTGGGATTCTACCGCAGCAAAGTCAATCAGACTCCAGAAGTGAAAAGAAAACTGCAGATCAGCAGAGCCAAATCAAATTTTCTCACAGTAGCTATGACAAGAAAGTTTATGTTTTATACCATAGAATTTAGCTTTGAATGTCCCTGAGTCAGTTTCAATTACTCATCTGCATGATGACAAATCTGCTCATAAAAGAATATTTAAAGAGCAGAAAAATGACACAAAATCTCAGCAAAATGGAGATGCTGTTAAACTGGCATGAGGGACTCAAATCTGCCTTAATGTGTGGGAGTGGAGCTGCAAGTCATGCTGGGATTATGTTGCCAGCTTCCATGTTTCACATGTTCACATTCTCCCTGAACATAAGGGGTTAGATCCTCTGGCTGTCTGATTCAACCACTAGCAGCCAAATATAAATGTTTTCTTTGACTCATCAGGAAGGATTATGCAGACATCACTTACACTTGACCTTTGTCACTTTTTAATATTTAAAAGGATTTAACTGAGCAAGGATCCAGAAGTCATTTTACTATTTCAGTGGTTCTCAAACTTTTGTATCAAATACCACCTGTGAGAAAAACCAAAACATGTCAGTTCCATCTCATTAAGTAGCCATCAACTCTAAGAAAAATAACAGAAAAACCTCATACATGCATATGGTGTGCTCATGGAACAAGATGGGCTTAAAAGTTCAATTTTCTAATTGAAAGAGAAGAATAATTAAACTTAAAAACACTACTTGTGTTCCACCAGGCGGTGCTTTTAGTGCCACCACTGGTACATGTACCACAGTTCATAGTAACATATCAAGTGTTCATAGTAACATTGTACAGATATGCTTTGTGTCAATGAGATTACACCAGACCAAATACATATCAATGCTAATGTGTTTTCAGAATTTATTGATATGGTATACTTTATGTACTGCATTAAGAATCAACTATCTATTAAAAGTAACAATAGTTTAGTCTGGCTTTGTTGACAGATATTTTTATTATATGCAAATTACATGAAGAAAACTGTGTAAATAACGCAAATGGTCTGAAGACACCAAACACACAAACAAATCCATTTCAGGTCACTATGATGGCAGGTGAAACATGGCATACAGTGAAGAACTAAAGAATTATGCTCAGATATATCATGGAGCCAGAGGCTCCTTAGCAACCAAATTGTCTGCAGAAACAAAAGAAAACACTGCAGAGCAACCCCACCACATTCAACCCAACAAGCACTTCTATTATTTATGGGGTAAAGCCACTTCATTCATTGAATAATAAGTTTGTTTACTGGAAAGCTCACAAAGTACAAATGTATGTGGGTAGTGAGACCAGCATTATAATCTGGCATTTCAGGTGTGTCTCTGTGTGTTTCAGGCAGTTCATTTATCAAGTCAACAAGCTACACATCCACACAAAGCTCAAGCATCAATAGCACAATTTACGGGGTATTCTATTTGTCTTATTAATTAATGCTAACAAATACACTCTACCGATTCGCAGCTCGTAAGATCACCTGTTGCTGATTTTCACAAAATGCCATGGGTGGAACCAACACGTCCTGGAAGAAATCTTGTTTCCCAACCCTGTTGTTTTTGTGTTGAATCCTGCTGAAATGTGTGCTGCATACAAACATCCTCTTTTGTTGTCACTTGGAATAAGTTGCTTGGAAATTTCATGGTGACAAATTCAGCCAAATGACAGCCAACTGTTCAGAGCCAAGTGTCTGGAACAGGAAATAAAGATAATCTAAATGAGGAGTAGGGATAAGGTGAACAGCTGATGACATTTGAAGGAGTTGATGGCAAGGCCGCCATCACAAATAACACCTACCTTTCAACTTCATGATTTTG
This sequence comes from Lucifuga dentata, assembly GCA_014773175.1. Classification (NCBI taxonomy): domain Eukaryota; kingdom Metazoa; phylum Chordata; class Actinopteri; order Ophidiiformes; family Bythitidae; genus Lucifuga; species Lucifuga dentata. The sequence continues at coordinate 45,207 of VXCM01003851.1, forward strand.
ATTTTCCTATTTCTCTAAGATTAGCTGAAAATTACTGACTATAATGCATAACTCCATGCTAACTCTGACACTGTAAATCACGAAAGGAAATATAAAGGATAAAAATAAAATGAAAAAACATCTGTGATCAAGCATATGGAGACTGTTGTGCAGATTGCTTCTGATAAGATTAAACATCCAACTTTTGGCAAATGATCAGAGATAGGAGACTAATTACTGCAGCGGCTTTCAAGTGTTTTGTGGATATGAGAAGCTCTGTTGGGTAGAGACAGAAAGACAGAATATGGGTTTTGTGTCCACTCAATTTTAATAGCATCATTCTAAAAAAATGCTTAGCTTTTTAGCATGATGCTGTTTGGCTCAATGAAGCAGCTGTCCAAAGATAATGATAGCCTGTCACATTTTAGGGCAGCAATTACGCAGATTTTTTTTTTTTTTTCTGAAATGGCTTCCACAGCACAATGTCACTCAATAACAGGCTTCCAGCAATCAAACATGGCATGTCACTCCATCAGTACTCCCCAACAGTATTAACAAATACACAAAAGTACTGATCACAAAGTTACTCCTGGAAGTCAGACCATTTAATGACAGGGAGCAGGACTGGTCTAAATCCATTGGAAACCCTTTTATGAACTCATGCGTAGCATTACAACAGATTTTATATCAAATGCACTGCATGTTATTGGTTTATTACCTCAACGTCATACATAGTGTTCTCTCCTGAAAGTGAGAAACTACTGTGTCTCCCTAGGCTGCAATGAAAACTCCAGATTGCTGATTTCCAAAATGTAAGCTCTCAGAGAAGCTACTTTGTTGCGTTCTTGTTTTTATTACTGTATATCTATGTGCTGCAATAGGAGGAAGTGAGTAAGAGTTGTTTTGTTTTTTCCAGTGCCACAAAAGCCAATTATGTCTTTGGCTGCAGAGCATTTTCTTCCATTTAGGGCTGTTGCATAAATCTGAAGGGAAATGATGTTTTATCACCTGTTTATGTGACTTGCATGTTGTCATTATAAGTAAAAAAAAATACTCCAGTGGTGCCACTGGAAGAAGAAATGGAAAAACTCCCATTGCTCAGACGATCATTGACTTGTGCAGCAGCTGTGACCTTTCATCAAAGCACCACAAAAGAAATCAAGTAGCCAAGTGAAAGGAGAGTTGAGATGATGTAATCTTACAGATTCAAGTTGAATATCCCTTATATTTGACACAAGTTGTTATGTCTGCGCTTGTCACAGAATGTGTGAAAACATTCAATTGCAATGATCTAAGAGGTTTGCTTTTGTTAGATTTGCAACTGTCGACAGAAAGTGTCGACTTCCTTCCTTCAACAGTGAAACCATGACAGCGAATCCAAATGGACACTCATAAAAAAGGAAATGGACATAAAGAACAGAAAGGAGAAACCGAGTGCTAAAAAAGAGAGAGGACCATCACAAGGAGGTGGATCATAAATACTTAAAAAAAAAAAAAAAAANAAAAAAAAAAAAAAAAGATATATGTTTAGATCCACAGCTTTCAGGGTTCATGGATGGGTCAGTCAGAATAGAGATTCTACTCAGTCTCTAGTGCTACATTTCCAAAGCAGAACACATGGGTCTACCCTGCAATTCAAGTAAAATTATTTCATGCAGAACAGCTCAGAGGAGGCCTGTTTCTGACCACAGAGGTGATAAGCCAGTTTAATTCAAATGAATGAAGTGAGATCAGTCCCAATGTGAGGCTGTGCTATTTATATTAACTGTAACATCAGCAACACATCAGTCACTGATGGGATTGATTGCTTCCGTTTTGCAAAATGGCAGTTGTATCTTATGTGAAAAGATGAGATAAGATCTTTTTTAAATTTATTTATTTAACCTTTATCTAACCAGGAAGTCCACTTGAGATTCAGAATCTCTTTTGCAAGGGAGACCTGGCCAAGACAGCAGCGTACAAAAAGTTGCACAAATAACAGAAAAATGTAACACAAAACTCTGACAAGATGAAATTACATGTACGATAAAAGGACATTTAAAATATAAAACTACACAAACAAAAGTCAAGTTGAAGAAGATCCCGTAATCACATACTAAGAAAAACAGGAGCAAGACGTGACGGACCGAGCCAATATATCTCTTACAAATAATTCAAAACTAGACAGTTGAATAAGAGACTTCCTTTTTTGGTCCTTTTAGAGACAATTCCATGTAGTTGGGGCAGACATCATAAAAGATCTCTTACCAGTCTCAGTGCAGGTTTTGGGTATAATCAACTGTAAACAATCATCTGACCTCAGGCAACGAGGACCTTGACATTTCATCAACAAAGATAAGCTGGCAATATACCAAGAACATTTATAAATAAAAAGGTAAGGTAAGGTAAGCTGACTGAGTCTGTGCATTGACAATGAGGGCCAATTTACCCTCTGGTATAAAATACAATGATGTGTAAGAACTTTAAAATTAGTAATAAAACGAAAAGCACAGTGACATGTCGAGTCAAGAAGGGGAAGGCAGTGTGAGGGAGCGTTCATATAGAGGAGGTCCCCATAATCAAGAGAAGTTAAAAATGTTGCAGTCACTAGCCTCTTTTTAGCTGCAAAGGAAAAGCACTGCTTCTTTTTGAAATAAAATCTTAATTTCAGTCTTTGCTTCTTTACAAGCTCCTCAGTGTGTGCTTTAAAAGAAAGACAGTCATCAATTAAAATCCCCAGATATTTATGATGAGTTACAAGCTCAATTAGATTTCCTTGATCATTAAAATACCACCAGGTTGCAAACTGCCTAGCATGGATAAAAGTCAGGAGTTTAGTTTTATCTGCATTTAAAAGCAGTTTTAGTTGGGAAAGCTGAGACTGGATGGTATTAAAAGCAGGTTGCAAATATTCAGAAGCAGAACAAAGAGGGGATGCACAACAATATATAATAGTGTTATCAGCATAAAAATGAATGTTTGCCTGAGGAATGTTACGGCCTATGTAATTTATATAAATGGTGAACAAGAGAGGGCCAAGGACTGAGCCTTGAGGTACATACACCCTTACAGACCTTAAGAAAATCAGATGTAAGCCACCTATTGGAAAGATGGCTGATAAACTATCCAACAGCATCTTTTGAGATGAGATGAGTGTCATGATCTGTTCTTTGGTCACTTCCTGTTTTATTTTGTAGTCTTGGTTTTTTGCTGTCTAGTTTGCTTTACTTCCGGTTTTTGTTTAGTTTCCCTCCAGTTTTCTCCATCACCTGTGTTCTATCAGTTAATCACGTCTTCAGTATTTATACTACCCTGGGTTCCTTTGTTTTCTGCCAGATTGTCTTGTTTGCTGGTTTGCTCGTCCTGTTTGCTTGTTTGCCTGGTTAGCTTGTTTCTTGTCTCCTGGTTTTCCTGTCTTTATGTTTGTTGGTTTGTTTCTTTTATTTTTTTTCGCCGCCTGCCTTGTGGATTATCTGCCTGATTCCTGTAAGTTCATCCTGCCTCACTATCAGTAGTATTCTTGCCTGGACTTCTATTAAAGACTGTTTCTTCCTCATACGCTGCCTGAGCCTGCATTTGAGTCCTCCTCCGGAACCCACCCGTCACAGTACAATCTGGCCAGAAATGGATCCAGCGCACACACCTTTACCTGTGGACCGCTTGGAGCGGATCGAGAGGATTCTGCAGCAGCATGAGGAGCGTTTAGTTGCTGATCTCTCCAAATCCAGGAGAGCAGCAGCGGCGCGCGAGTGGGCTCTCGCTGTTTTGACCGCCCAGATCCAGCAGCTGGCTCAGACGCGGTCCCAAAGACTTGCTCCGGCTTCCTGTCAGCCAGCTCCTTCTGTTTCGGTCTGTGCTTCGGCGTCCTTCGGGCCGGCCATTGCCCCGGATCTTCTCAGGCCAGTCTCAGTTCCTGTTCCGTTCGGGCCTGTGTCTGACCCGGGTTGCCTCCAGCCGGTCTCCCCTTTTCTGGGCACCCACCTGGCCATAAGGGGTCGTGGTCACGCCGCCTGGAGGAGCAGTCGGCCAGTTACAGCTCCTCCTCCTGACTCAGCTCCTGTGGCTCCTGTTCATGCGGCATCAGTAGCCATGCCACCAGATCCAGCGTCAGCAGCCGCATCTCCGCCTTCCGCACCGGCTACGGAGGCGGCAGCGATGATGGGTTACCTCTAGCCGGCATCCCCTTTTCTGGGCACCCACCTGGCCATAAGGGGTCGTGGTCACATCGCCTGGAAGGGCAGTCGGCTGGTTAAAGCTCCTCCTCCTGACTCAGCTCCGGTGGCTCCTGTTCCTGCAGCATCAGTAGCCATGCTT
>VXCM01003852.1:0-10759 GCA_014773175.1 Lucifuga dentata
AACATAAAATATATATTAACCTTAACATAAATATATAACCTATACAACATATATAACATATATATAACATAAAATATATATTACTGTAACCTTAACATAAATATATAACATATATAACATAGACAACATATATAACATAAAATATATTACTGTAAACTTAACATAAATATATATAACATATATAACATATCTATATATAAAACATAAAATATATATTAACCTTAACATAAATATATAACCTATACAACATATATAACANTATATATAAAACATAAAATATATATTAACCTTAACATAAATATATAACCTATACAACATATATAACATATATATATAACATAAAATATATATTACTGTAACCTTAACATAAATATATAACATATATATAACATAGACAACATATATAACATAAAATATATATTACTGTAAACTTAACATAAATATATAACCTATACAACATATATAACATAAAATATATTAACCTTAACATAAATATATAATATACGTAGGATAAAAAAAAACCTAAAAATGAATTTGACAATAAAATAAAAATAAATGATCTAACCAGCATGTTAACACTCATAAATCTTAAATTCACTGGTAATTATACAATCAGACGACACACACACACACACACACACACACACACACACACACACAAAATGCAGATTCTACTTTATTACGATCAAATTTTTAATTATGAATTAAATGTTGTTGAAATTTACAAATTTTGTTTTTAAAAATTAAGAATTTTTAGGACTTTAAGGTGACATTTTCCACTTCTCCTCTGTCAGTGGGAACTATGATAAAAACTATATATAATTAATAATAATTGGTGTGTTATTATTCATAAATATAATGTCTAACAGTAAATTTCCCCTCAGTCCTCCGTCGGTGGAAATGAAGAATCTGCTCTTGTCTTCACAAAATGGAGGCTGCATGGCATCAGTGTGGTCGTCCCACAGAGCCTGCAGCCTGTAGCCCCCCGTGACAAACACAACACGCACAATGTCACATCCTTCCTGCTGGGAGGAGTGTGTGTGTGTGTGTGAGAAAGTGTGCAGGACTGTATTTGTATGACTTTGTGTGTGTGCGTGTGTATATGTCTTATATGTCTTATCAGTGGGTGTGTAACCATGTGTGTGTATGCATGTGTGTGTGTGAGCTGACCCAGATCTGCTTATTAGCATGGGGGGNACAGCAACACACACACACACACACACACACACACACACAGTTTCCTTCCTTCATCCTGTGCTCACAAATATCTGTGCAATCCAGGAAGTAAACCCACATGATCCAGAATATCCACCTTTATTTCTGTCTGTATCTTCTGAGGTAAAATAATGCTGAAATTGTAGATTAATAATTTAAATTAAAGACAAATATATCAAATTATGGAATCATATAAGCTGAAGTCAGTGCAGGATGTGATTTGCCATAATTAATTTCTAAACTTCCTCACATTAACAAAACTGTTCATCTTTTGTACATTTAAAGCCTTGATCCTTAATTTTCAGACTAATCTGAGCTGCATGTCTGATATAATTGAAAAGCTTGTCCTAATTATGAAAAATTAATGATGAAATTATACTTTTGTGTTGAGTCTGTTGGCCATTATTGAAAACATAGGCTTGCTATTTACAGTAAAATACTCACATACTCAATTTCACAGTGTCAGAAAACCTAAAAAATTAAGGGAAAAAAAATTAGAAATAGCTTTTCTGTAAATGTCTGTAAATTGTCTATAGTCTAGATAAATTCTAAAAAAAAAAAAAAAAAAAAAAAAAGTTGGGAATTTCCTGGAAAATTTGGGAACCATATCTCGAACAACCCCTAAAAGTGTATAACTATGAAAAAAATGGGAATAATCCCTAAAAATCTAGTATAATGATTTAAAAAAATTGAATTACCCTAGCTAACTCGTGCTAATTTGGCTAATTTGAGATAAATTCTTGACCTTTTAAAGTTAAAAAACAGACAAATAAGACTCCACTGAGATTTGCAGACTCATTTGACAGAGATTTGTAGATTTGACAGAGTCCAGAGTGCTAACATGACACATGGAACCACATGGAGGTGTGTGTGTGTGTGTTTTCTGTTTCCACACACACAACAGCTAATATAAATAAGATTCCAAACTGAGAAAAATTTCTCAGCAACAATGTTTCAGTTCAGTATGAGCCACTATAACATCTAAACCTTATCAGTCACACCCACAGGTAGGAAAAACAATTCTAAAATGTGCGGCTCCACTAAACATGGTTGGCAGTAATGTGACATGTTTGCAGGTTGTGTAGATTGTTCAAAATGCAAAATCACCAGTATGGTCCTTTAAATTATAGATTCATAAACAGAAATGTTTACATAGTATATTTTTATTATTCTCTCCCCCTGGTGTTTGTATGTAAATTAGGTTTGACAAAAAATTATGTGTAGATATAAAATGATTTATTACAGGACTGATGTTATGGGTTTGGATTGAACTTTGTAACTGTGTGTGTGTGTGTGTGTGTGTGTTATTGTGAATCAGCTGATAATACAAAGCATCTCCCCTGGTCACAGTTGATTTTTGAATTTCTGTTGATTTGCGCCATCACGTGGTGAAATGCTGTACTGCAACATGTACAGTAATAATAATATTAGAGATAAAATAAAAACCTGTTCAAAGTGTAGCAGCATTCAAGATGTTCATTCAAAAGCAAACACAATTGGTACATTGGTCAAAATATATATTTTTTAAAAAAGCAAACCGTACAAAGTATTTACAGAATGATCCGTAAGATATTCCCACTGGACCTTAAAGGACCACACCTGCAATTTTACATGTTTAAGCCTAATAAATATTACCCAAATATACGTTACGTTACTGACAAAATTTCCAAAACAAAACTGTATTTTAGTTTTCTTGTTATTTTGCCAAACCCCCTAATCTTTCAAAATCAAATATTCAAGTGATTCACATACCTTCAAATTCAATGTTTTGCCCGTTAAAGGACCATTTTACATGTTTGAGCCTAATATATTCAATTTTCATACACATAATGTTACTGACAATCATTTCCCAAAGCATGCTACTGGAACAGTGAATTAAAAATGTTTTTCCAACTTCCAGACCTCCATTGGTTTCAGTTCATTCTGCTATTAAAATCAACTTGTTGATACTTGAAATGTTCTTGGGATAGGTAATCCATCATCACCAACAAGACGTGTATTCAGGTTTTTTTTTAAAGTTACGTAATTTTAGCGTTTAAGCACAATAAAAAGTGCAGAGTGAATGTATGTCTCCACCGGGGAATATAGTCCCAAAAGAAGACCTGTGTTTATGGAAAAATTTAAAGGACCGTGACTTCATAAGGCTGTGTAACTATTAACAGGAGAAACATGGATTTTTAAGGTGGGTGTATCACTTGAATATTTGATTTTGAAAGATTAAGAGATTTTGCAAAATATCAGGAAAGCTGAAATACAGTTTTATCCTTTGGGAAATGAGTGTCAATAACATAACATGTACTGTATGTAAATGGAATATATTAGACTCAAACATGCAAAATGGCTGGTATGGTCCTTTAACACGTGTGTCTGAATGTAGAAGGGATGGTCGTTTTTAATTTCTTGGTAAAAGCCACCTTCTCCTGGGACTAGATTCCCTTGCGGAGACATATATTTTCTTCCCTGCAATGGCAGTCTGTAGGGTAGGAAAAACAATTCTAATATTTACTGCTCCAGAACTACAGACTGCTACTGCTCTAATAGTACATTTCGGGAAATAGTTGTCAGTAACGTAACGTGTATGAGGACTGTATATATTGAGCTCAAACATGCAAAACCACTGGTATGGTCCTTTAAATAAAGACCCTTCAATATGAATGGTCTCTTGTTGTCTCATCACATATGATGTTTAGAAAACGAAACGACTTTCGCATAATAAACTGCTGAATTAGGGGACAGGAAGAGCGTTTGTGCTGAACATGACAGCTTGATGAGATTTAACGGCGTGAATGTTTGAATGTTTCCGTTTGTCATGTGACCACAGGAGGTTCAGCAGAAATGGCACAGGAAGCAGTCTGAGCAGGAGAAGCTACGCATGATGTCGCCATGGTGACGGAGGGTTCGGCGGGACGAGGAGGCGCCGGTTTGAGGATCTTCAGAGGAATGAAGGCGTTGGAGGCGCCGTGCTCGCTCAGGTACTCCCCTCCTTTCTCCTCGTACTCCTGCCTGCTGATCCACCCCTCCCGTCCGCCAGGTGGATGCTCCACGGCCCAATCCCTGGCCCCGTACCAGGCATCCAGGGCCGGGCGTGACGCCATGGTCACCTGGGAAGGAGCAGGTGTTTATTTGTGAAGGTGAAGTGATGAATGTGAGGTTTGAGGAGTTGAAGTTGTACCTTAAAGTGCGACTGAAAAGGCCTCATGGTCAGCAGCTCTCTCTCCACCCTCTGCTTCATCCCCGGGTACTGCATGTTCCCTCCAGTCAGGAACACGTTGCTCACCAGTGCCTCCTGCTGCTCTGGAGTGTACCTGCACAATGCACAAAAAAAAAAAAAACCTTTAAATGGTTATACACTGCGTTTCTTTCAGGTTTGAGTCAAAAATATAAACCCACATACATTTTACATTACTGATAACCGTTTTCCTAAACATAAAACCATACTTCAGTTTTCATGTTGTTTTTCAAATCCCCTAATTTTTCAAAATCAAATGTTTAGGTAATACACACACACCTTAAAATTCAGTGTTTCGCTTGCTAAAACAACTGCTTGTCTGCTAGCACGATTGTAGAAGGCACGGCCATCTTTAACTTCTTGGTAAAAGCGTTTTTCTCCTGGCTTTATATTCCCTGGTGAAGACATACATGTTCTTTTGTGCAGCCATGTTGGACTGGTTAAATTAATAATATGACAAAATATTGTATAAGAACAGCGTTTGGTTCACTGTGATGGATTACCGATCACAAGCACATTTCAAGTTGATTTTCATCGTGTAGTGGAATGAACGCAACCAGTCTGGAAAGTAGGAAAAACAACTCTAAAATGTACAGCTGTAGTCATATGTTTTGGAACATTTTGGCAGTAATGTGTGTGCTGCGTTCAAACATGCAAAATCACCAGTAAGCTCCTTTAATCCACTTTCCAGCAGGTTTATTAGCAGGGTTTATTACTAAGAGCAAAAACAACAAAAAGCTGGTAATTATAATATTTGAGGCATTAAAACAGCTCTGTGAGACAAGAGAATTTGTGTATTGATGTGTGTTTGTGCAGTTATTAATTTTCTGTTGATTGACTGCTTGATTGATGTAGTCAATCCGTTCAGCACTAAGTGTAAGAGTCTGTTACCTGGCCAGGACATACTGCAGCGTCTCCATCAGTCCCATCTGCTCCTCTCCGGTCAGGGACGGCTGAAACAGGATCTCTGGACACCGCAGACGCTCTGTCCCCACAAAAAGCTGGTGGTACTCCGCCATGTTGAACATGGGCTACAAACAGCAGCAGACACACCACAGAAACACCGACAGCAGACATTACATGCAAACTATATGTCTGTCAGCTAATTTCATAGCAAAGTGTCTTTATTGTTTTGGCAAACAGAATAAAGGATTAAAACTTTCTCTTCATGCATAAATTGTCACATATTAAATCAGCATATCTGCAGAGTTTAGAGCAATTTTAATGATGTTTTAATGATGTTTTAATGCTTCTGAAAGAAGCATATGTTTTTCCTACCTTCCAGACCGCCATTAGTTACAGTTCATTCTGGTAAGCTATTAAAATCAGCTTGAAATGTTCTTGGGATAGGTAATCCATCATCGTTCACAACATGTATATTCAAGTTTTTTCGAAGTTTTGTAATTTTAGCATTTAAGCTCAATAAACAGTGTGGAGTGAATGTATGCCTCCACCGGGGAATATAGTCCCAAAAGAAGACCTGCGTTTATGGAAAAATTTAAAGGACCGTGACTTCATAAGGCTGCATAACTATTAGGAGAAACATGAATTTTTAAGGTGGGTGTATCACTTGAATATTTGATTTTGAAAGATTAAGAGATTTTGCAAAATATCAGGAAAGCTGAAATACAGTTTTATCCTTTGGGAAATGATTGTCAGTAACCTTACGTATGAAAATTAAACATACTAGGCTCAAACATGCAAAATGGGTGGCATGATCCTTTAATGAGGATGGAAATATACAGTATATCACTGTCATACGCTTCCTTTGTATTACCTGAACCACATTAACATGTTTTTCTGGCAGCGTTTCCTCAGGAAAATCAGGATCCATCATGGCCGCTCCGTCTCCCTCATCCATCGGCTGCTCGAGCTCAGACGCCTGCAGAGATACAGAACGGCTTTAGGCTGCAGGTCAAACACAAACCAGCATAGATTCAGTGAGTTCATGTACAGATCTCATTAGTTATCACTTCCTCTGGATGTGACTGTGGAAACTAAGTTCACAAACTACCAGAGAGATTTAACCTCCTGGTTTCATAGTTGATGTTGTCTATGAAAGTCATTGGATATCTCATCTAGAGGATGTTTCACCAAGTAGCTTCCTCAGATCTCCTGATCACAAAGCTTAAAAATACACATTTTATTGTCATAGCAACATAACTTGCCTAATATAAACTACTCAAAAAAAGAACAGACTTAGGCTGTGTTCGCTTTGCTTGCTGATGTTGTCTTCCCTCCAATCAAAGAGGGAATCTCAAAATGCCAGGATACAAGATGTCTGCCAAACCAGATGAAATTTATTTCTAAATTAAGCAAAGGAAGGGCACTGATATCCTCCCTTGTTCACTCGGTTTTCCTCCCTTCCAGCAAGAAGTGTATCCCAGAATTCACAGCAACAGGAAGTCTGTTGCATCGGACGCTGTGCGCCAAAGAAACCCTACAAATGTAAGTTCATATTTAAAATGTTCTGCTTATGTTGTCTGTTCATTTACAAAGCTGCAGTGGAAAGAAGGCTGTAAAAAAAAAAAAAAAAAAAAANAAAAAAAAAAAAAAAAAAACTTAAAACAAGCTTCTCTTTTCAATCAGGGGCAGATGAATTGTTGAAATGTATTTTCATTTACTTTAGTTTATGTTTAAAGTTTGTTATGACCACATTCTTTGCAAAGGCTGTTTGGTTCCAGCTTCTCTCGTTCCTTCGTTCTGGAGCAGAAGGTCTCTCTTCGTGCATGTCATTGATTTCATCAGAAGGGAAAACAACCGAACGAATGCAACCTTAATCTGCACGACAAGAGCCTCGAAATGTAGATATAGCACTTTCAACATTTATTTTGACAGACCTCGGCCCTGGCCTCCGCCGCGTCGCTGTGCAGCAGCTTGTGTCGGCTCTGATCCACAGCCAGCTGCAGTTTGTTGATGTATGACTGAAGCTCCTCAGCAGAGTCCATGTTCAGCTCCACCAGGTTCTTATGAAAGTGATCCAGCAAGCCATCCTCCAGCAGCTCCTACACACACACACACACACACACACACACGAAGATGACAGGCGCACACACAGCGTCTGGTTTTCCAGATTCAGATTAAAGGGCCATACCACCCATTTTGCACGTTTGAGCTTAATATATTCAATTTTAATACAAGTAATGTTACTGACAATCATTTCCCAAAGCATACTACTGGAACGGTGAATTAAAAATGTTTTTGTCTGTCTCCACTGGGCAATATAGTTCCAAAAGAAGACCTGCGTTTATCAAAAAATTTAAACGGCCGTGACTTCATAAGGCTGCATAACTATTAGCAGACGAAACACTTACTTTGCAAAATATCAGGAAAGCTGAAATACAGTTTTATCCTTTGGGAAATGATTATCAGTAACATAACATGTATGAATTTTGAATATATTAGGCTCAAACGTGCAAAATGGCTGGAATGGTCCTTAAAGAGGAGTAATTTGAATGTTCGTGCTCCTGTAAAAGCTGAAAACTCTGATCATTTTCTCAGCATCTGAAAACAAATTTCCATCAAAAATATACTCCAAGAGTTTCATTTTTACTCGATCCTGACCGACAATCTATCAACAATCTATCTGTCATTAAATTGTGACTAATTTAATGACTTTGAGTATTTTATAATCTTATGTCTTATGCACGTATAAAAGCTTTCATAAAGGCTAATGACCATGTTCATAAAGTAAATTATATAGTCTGTCGCTTGCCTGTACAGCCATGAGTTTATCCAGCCTCTCCTGGTCCTGCTGCAGTTTGTCCTCCCTGCGGCGAGCATTGATCTCCTGAAGGCGTCTGAGCTGCTGAGCTCGTCTCTCCTGCCTCTCCTCCACGCTCACGCAGCCGCCCGCCACTTTACCCGAGAAGGGAAGCTGCATCCGGTGAACNTCTCCTCCACGCTCACGCAGCCGCCCGCCACTTTACCCGAGAAGGGAAGCTGCATCCGGTGAACCTCCCGCTCATAGAACTCTGGACTGCGCCACTTTTCCAGCTCTGTGGAAAACACACATAGACAGAGGAGGTAACGGATGAGAAAGGTCATCGTCATAGTGACATCTTCTAGCTCCTTTATTCAGCAAAGATAGTGCAGCTGTTTGTCAGATTTATTCAGCTCTATAAGACAATTTGATGCTGTTTATTGCATCACTTGCCGTATACCCATACTCCTCAATCCACGTCTACAAGTAGCACAGCGCTGCATGTTTTTCATATCTCCCTGCTCCACACACACCTGATGAGCTGATTGGTGCCTCTGCCATCTTGATTGGCTAAGCCAGGCATGGGCAACTGGCGGCCCGGAGGCCAGATATGGACCACACCTTTAATCTATCAGGCCCTCGGATGACTTCTCAAATAATAAAAATGAAAATTCTAAAATTGTTTTCCTTTTTACTACCACCACCCATCAGCAGAGGGCGCTCACTCATTACTGAAGCCGCCTTATGAGATGTGTTCCCGTTAGCTCCTGTGTTGGCCGTTGTTGTATGTTGTTGCTAACTCAGGTAAAAGAGGAAAGATGAGTGTCAAGAAAAGAAAATTTGACTCTGTTTATTCCAGTCAAGATGGGAAGTGGATTACCTTTTAACAGAATTTAAAGGCAAGCGGATGTGTGTCACTATGCTTAAAGACAAATATGACAGGAACACCAGAGCTGCTAGAGCTGTTATTGTGGCTGATCTGAAAGAAAAACCAGTGTCAGCAGAATTTCTTTGTAAAAACCGCTACTACACAGGAGTCATCTGTTAAGGCGTGTTATGTAGTTTCACTGGAGCTAGCAAAAGCTAAAAAGCTCCTGTCAGAAGGTGAATTAGTAAAGCGGTGTGTGGTGGATTAACTGCTTTTCCTTCGTGAACTCCAGTGCAACAAAATGCATCATCAATCTATTACAGATTTAAAAAAACAGATTTGAAAATGTGTTGTTCAATTAACACAAAAAAAAAAGACGAGATTGAATCATTTTTGTGTTTTATGACTTTTAAATATTAAACTAATTACTGAGTTCACAGTAATTCTTGTTTTATTTAATGTGTGGCCCTTTGACCGTGAGAATGAAATTTTATTAGCTCCCGTCCTCATCAAAGTTGCCCATCCCTGGGCTAAACACATCTAATTTAGCAGAGCTACAACAAGGAAGAGCTTCTTTGGAACATTTCTAAAGAACCCGGCATGACATGATTTTGCTTTACAAAAGAACAAAGAACAAAGATTTATGTTGAAACAGAGCAGAGTTTGTTAATTTCAGCTAAAACATACATTGGAAAACAAAGGTCTTTCAAATATTACCACCTGCTGCCCCTGGGTCCATTAAACTGTGAAGTTGTGCAGTTTTAGGCGTGAAGTAAAGTACGATTGTGTGTGTGTGTGTGTGTGTGTGTGTGTGTGTACATTTGGACTGAATTCCTACCTTCGTGGTAATCCTCAGCAGTGTAGCTGTGTTCGTGCAGCAGCTCTTCCATGCGGCTGAGTGTGATGGCGCCGAGGTGACCTGGATATTTCAGCTGGAGGAGACGCTGCAGGTACGACGCCGCCTGACTGCCAGCGACATTCACACGCTTACAGTTCACCGCATCCAACCTACAGACAAAAACACCGCGTAAAACAAAACACACTCAATCTACACAACACAGTGTCTGAACTGAGTCTATGCTAATTCTAAGGTAGTATTGAGCAATATTAATGTTTGCATGTTGCAATTTTGGCTCGACAAATTATGATGTATAACATAATCTACCTTAAGTGGTTTAGAAAAAAAAAAAAAACCTCTGAAGTAACAATCTTCAACAAAAATTTATTCTCATACTTTTATTAATAACTCATAACACACTGACATAATTCATAAAATGTAATGCAAAAGAAGATTCTTACTTTTTTAGAAATAAGTTTGGCACACAACAGCTTGTAACACTCAAATCAAAGGCATTCTGTTGTTGATTTTCAGCGATTATATAAAGGTGCATCAATGCATATTTTTAACATTTGAGGACAGAATTCTCAGAATAATCTGAATTTAACGTGAAGCAAATGATTTAATCTGATTTAATCCAGTTACAATCCTCTTAAAATCCAGCAGACGCAGTCACAACTCTCTCCACACCAGGGTCGGACTGGCCATCGGGAGAGGCGGGACTTTTCCCAGTGGGCCGACCGGTACCTTTGCACTACACAACATAATATTAATTAAAATTAAACTAAACCTATTTTTTCATAATTTTCTTGGCGCAGAGAAACAGAGGACAATTACAGATTTATTTGCCCCACCTCCGGCATCACTGGCATTTTCATCTGGCTATCTTACTGCTCCCCTCCCCCC
>VXCM01003852.1:10778-49758 GCA_014773175.1 Lucifuga dentata
CCTCCCCCCTCCCCCCACCGCTAGACACCTTAACATGCTTCCTAGTGGTGCATTAAAGTGCTGTAGTGAACAACTAACAACAGGAAGCATTTTCAGATCACGCCACGCTTTTTATTGCGCTGTAACTTTTGTAACTTCAAAAAAATCTGAATATACGTCTTGTTGGTGATGATGGATTATCTATCCCAAGAACATTTCTAGTATCAACAAGTTGATTTTAATAGCGTACCAGAATGAACTGAAACCAATGGAGGTCTGGAAGGTAGGAAAAACATTTTTAACTTTTTTAAATTCACCATTCCAGTAGTATGCTTTGGGAAATGATTGTCAGTAACATAACATGTATGAAAATTGAATATATTAGGCTCAAACATGCAAAATGGCTGGTATGGTCCTTTAAAGGGGGAAATTCTGCACAGAAACATTTGTCTGTATGTATGGTTGCTTTACCTGCCGTTGATAACAGGAAGGATGTGGGAGCAGTGGTATCCTGATGACAGAATGATGCCCGTGTGTGGTGCCTGGAGGTTTCTTTGACTGTTATTGTAGTAGAAACTGTACAGCCCGTCGATGCCGTATGACATGTGCGGCACGCCATAACACTCAAACAGCAGCTCTGACATCATCTGCCGACAGTGCAGCGGGTTGCAGGGAGCTTCAGTCAGCACGATGGGATGTTCCACACTTCCCTACAGAAATATAAAGAAAGCAATGCCGACTCATCATTCAGTTAGTCATTATCAGTTAATTTACACCTGCACATAAATCAGAAATAGCAGTACTGAATTTGAATTTGTGTGTTCCAAGTATTTCTGTATATGTGTATACTGTATGTCTTAAAATTAAAAAAGAATGTTATTCTTGACTTTAAGGATTAGAAGACCATATCAGTGATTTTGCATGTTTAAGCCCAATAAACATTATGCTACTTACAAAAATTATAAAACCGTCTTTTAGTTTTTCCTGTTACTTTGCTGTTCAGGTGATACACCTACCTTAAAATTCAGTGTTTCACCTGCTAACGTATGTCTAAATGTAGAGGGTTCTTGGTAAAAGTCTTGTTCTCCTGGGACTATATTCCCTGGTGAAAACACACATTTTCTTCCCTCCAGCTCTGTGTTGGACCAGTGAAATAAAGTTACCTCGACAATAAAAAAAAACAAAAACTGAACAGACATGTTTGCTGTGATGGATTTACATATCTCAAGCACGTTTCAAGTCTCTACAATTTGATTTTAATAGTATGCTACTGGAGTGAGTGGGAAACAATGGCAATTTGAAAGGTGAAACAATTCTAATATTTAGTGCTCAGCAGTATGTTTTGGAAAATATAATGTGATGACAAAAATATTGGGCTCAAACATGCAAAACCACCAGTATGGTCCTTTAAGTAATTCTGAACACTTAAGCTTACTTGCCTTTAATAATAAGTGTGATGGAACTTATTAATTTGACGTGGAAAACTGGTGGCCTAAGGAAACTCACAACAGAAAAGTGTTACCGTTGGAGATAAGAAACAGCGCCATCTATAGAGCATTTGGTGCTACAACCATCATGGATGTATCACCCTTCTTCACCCACCACCCACCTCTGAACAGATGCCCAGGTGCGTAAACACATAGTCGAAGATGAGCTCCTGAATCTCAAAGTTGACCACCACGTTTCGGTCAAACTGGCTCTTCAGCAGCCACCGCAGAGGCTCCAGGTTCGGAATATCGTTGCCGATCTGAGTTTCGCTGCGGGCGGCCCCTCTGCTCCGCGCCGCCACCGACCTGAACTGGAGCCGCGGTGAGCTCAGCTCCGCCACTGCGGTGCCCCAGCCGGCCCGCGTCTGGAAGGAGCCGTTATCGATCACTATCGGGACCGGTGTGGGGTNCCCCAGCCGGCCCGCGTCTGGAAGGAGCCGTTATCGATCACTATCGGGACCGGTGTGGGGTTCAGGCAAAGGGCTGGGATCTCAAAAACCGGATCAGGAGAAGTTTTACAGTCCTGAAACGAGAATATTTGACACACCGGTTTGTCTTTTGAATGTGAAGCCATTTTGAATGTGTGTCACTACAAAATACAACCGAGTGTAAACTAGTGACGATTTACAGTTCCGACAGTTTCTAGCAAACTCAGTACAAGGATATCTTAAAGCTTAATAATAATAATAATAATAATAATAATAATAATAATAATATTCAGATGGAAACGTGGATTAGATTTTAGNTAATAATAATAATAATAATAATAATAATAATAATAATATTCAGATGGAAACGTGGATTAGATTTTAGAAACTCAGACCTATGCCAATGATGTTTCATACAACAATGAAGTTTAACAGTTTGATCAACACAGGGGTGTTTAATCCTTATCAGAGTACCATTTTAATATTCTACCTTCCTCATATTTATCATAAATTTTTACAATAACAACATGAGATTCACACGATAGTTCCAAATTCACAATTGAAACATTTCATTCTAGCCTTCAATTTGGCATGTATAAATATATTTTCATTTGATTTGTCTGTCTGTTTGATTGGTAGCAGCTATCTCAGAAAATAACTGACAGCTTTCAATAAAATTTTGTAGATTGGTGGGACTTGGGTCAAGGAAGAGTTGATGACATATGGAGGCAGATCAAGATAAACATACAGGATTTTCCCCCCACCTTTAATGTTTCTCTCTCTCTCTCTCTCTCTCTCTCTATTTTTTTAAGCAAGAGACCAGTCATATTAAAAATTGTGAGGCATGTGTAATATGACTCATCAATAGGTATCAACACAATCCAACCAAACAGTCCTGTAGTCTAACTTTACTTTAGCTAGCATTTATTACTAAGTTTATTTAATCTTACAGCATTTATTGGCGTTCAGCCTTGTTTTTTTNTTTTTTTTTTTTTTTTTTTTTTTTTTTTTTTTTTTTTTATAATTGGCTGGAACTGTTTGAAGTCGGACATGACTGGGAAATTCTGACTTCCCAGTCTTACTGGAACGCAGCATTACTCTAGGCTTAAATATCTACTAAATTAAATTTGATCATTAAGGAAGGAACACGCTCTGCAACATGGTTGGTGAGTGTAGCGTTACAGCACTCCTCGTTAGTATAGTGGACAGTATCTCCGCCTGTCACGCGGAAGACCGGGGTTCGATTCCCCGACGGGGAGATTTAATTTATTTCTTGGGAGACATAAAAGGTGCGTCCCAAATGCAGAAAAATGTCTACTTTTAACCTTTCCTCCATGACCTGGAAACCAACTGACGCCTCCTCTTCCTCCTCCTCCCAAACCTGTAGGAAAAGATTTAAGGAGCTTTTCTTTTTCCTCCAAATGTCTCCTCCTGTACATACATACATGCCTTCAGGAAGTCTGTTTAACACTTTGGCATGACATCACCGAGGGCAGGGCCACGCCCCCTTACCCCACCCTTCAATGCTGATTAGCAAAGACAAATTCAGGTGAACTCCTGCCTATCAGACGCAGGCTTCTCCGTGAACAAATATAAACAAGTCTGCTGATTTATTAAACTCACAGTTCAGTTCCTCCAGGATTCCATCGCATAATTCAATGCAAAATCAACTAATCAGCACATATTATGCGACAGCTCTCCATTTTGACCAATCCCCGCACTTTTAGCGCATAAAAGGGTCCAATCAAAAGCGGGTTCGTAATTTTCACCAATTACTGACTGTTACTGGGAGAAATGGCCCAATCCAATCACGTCAGCAAACTGGTTTCCTCCTGGTCTGTCAGCATACGAGCGAAGATGGTGGCTGTTGATGGCTAACAACAGTCCCCTCATTTGCCAACAAAAATAACAGCTGAAGACCGTGCAAAACAATTTCCAAATGTTTTACAGGAAAGTGGGGGAAATTATTTTGCACTCTGTGCAATATTGTGCTAGAACAGAAAGACAGAAGACAAGAGAAAGAGAAGTCGACAATCAGCAACGCATATGAGGATGTGAGGACAGCTGGCACAGCAGCGGTAGATCACGACTGAACCGGCAGCAAGCGCTGAAAGAATCAAGGTGAGCGACGTTTTACTCAAACTTTTACCTGCGTTTCCCATTATGTCCTTCCACAGTCTCACAATGAACCGAATTTATTTTTATTTCTTCATCTCTCACTTCCAGTCAGATAATGTCCGCTAGCCGTTATGCTAATTTTCGCTATATTGACTTATGCTAAAAACGTTAGCGATCTAAAAGTCCGCTAGCTGCAACGCTAATTAGCGTCAAGAGCTGTTTGTTCAGGAAAGTAAACTACAATGAGCACTTTAAATGTTTCTAATTGTTTTTGTATTTATATTCTGATTAAAATCGTCCTAAAACTGAACACATATGACTTTTTGTTGCTTTATATGAAATTAACATTAAAAAAACATTGCAAAATGTATTGCGGAATTTCAGAAACGCTGCCGCAAAATCAAGCAGTTTTGGCCGCAGAAATCGCAAAAAAAAACCAAAAAAAAAACCAAACAGACAAAAAAAAAAAAAAAAAANAAAAAAAAAAAAAAAAACAACAAAAAACCATCCTGGAGGGACTTTGAAATGGGGAGTTTATTAATAATTATCCATATTTAACATAAACAAAAAATATTAATATATAAAATACTCTTGTCATTAAAGAAAATAATATAGGCTACTTAGAACTACATGATGATTCTTTGAACCAACTTTTCAAATTCATTTTAAACGTAGCCATGTTAAACTTTAAACTAAAGCTTTTTAAGGGTTTCTTTTCAGGGACATTTTGCAGAGGCAACGTCCGATGGAATTCTGATCATATTAATTAAAAATCAATATCACAGTATAGAAGGTGTGATCAGCTTTGCAGAAAGAGTAAAACTTGTGATGGACACTTCATCATCAATGGACGTTGCATATGATGATGATGGAAGAAGAAACATAACTGTCCCAATTCTCATGTCTCCTGTCCTCCCATTTTTCCTCCATTTTTGTTTTAACTAACTTAAAAAAAAAAAAAAAAAAAAAATTAGAGCCTACAGAACCTTTATTTTTCTGTTTTCCGAAGTTTATTTGACTGGACAGAAACTGCCATAAATTGCAATGATGAAAGACAGGATGTAGACGCAATCTTGCACATGCGTGGTCCATATCGGGTTTCCGGTGTCAAAAAGGATAGTGATGGGGAGATATGATTTATTCAGTTTATATTTTGAATATTACAACTCTAAGAACAAGAAAATGTATTTGTACATGTCTCTTCATAAATTAACATATTAATATAGACAATTTTGTTATGCAATTTTTGTAATGTTTTTCAGGAGTACAACTCTGCAACACTGTTAGTGACTATATGCCAGTCCTCGTTAGTATAGTGGACAGTATCTCCGCCTGTCACGCGGAAGACCGGGGTTCGATTCCCTGACGGGGAGGTAGGCTATGTTTTATTTCTTGGGATTTAAGTATTGTAAAATCTAAAAAGTTGGAAAATCATGGTATAGAGCTTTAAAAACTTTATCAACATCTTGTGCGTATGATCAGAGCCAGGCATTTAACTGATTAAGGTTTTGGTGTTTTTAGTAACTATTCATAACTTAGAATTTGTTGTAGTTTATATTTTGAATATCAAAACTGTAATAATGAGAAAATCTACCAGTTCATGTATGTTCACAGATTAATATGGCAAAAATAGACAATTTCATTATGTAGCACATGAAATAATTTTAGTAAACAAACTTCATCATGCGTGGTGAGTGCATGTTAGTGCATCATTCCTCGTTAGTATAGTGGACAGTATCTCCGCCTGTCACGCGGAAGACCGGGGTTCGATTCCCCGACGGGGAGGNAGTATAGTGGACAGTATCTCCGCCTGTCACGCGGAAGACCGGGGTTCGATTCCCCGACGGGGAGGTATTCTTTATTTATTAGGAGACATAAAGTATGAGAAATAAGCAACGTTGGACAGTCATGGTATGGAGCTTTAAAAATTATATCAAATGTTGTACAGGGCTTTTTTTCCTTTCTTATAAGCATCTTTTACATGGGTGTTAAAAATGACCATTGAATCTGTCAGATTTCTTTTTTTCTGCAGTTTATATTTTGAATGTTACAACTGTAATAATGAGAAAATCTATTTGTACATGTCTGTTCATAGATTAATTAATATATTAATATACTGTAGACAACTTCATTATGCAACCTATGGTTTCTTGAATACAACTCTGCAACATGGTTGGTGAGTGTAGCATTACAGCACTCCNGCAACCTATGGTTTCTTGAATACAACTCTGCAACATGGTTGGTGAGTGTAGCATTACAGCACTCCTTGTTAGTATAGTGGACAGTATCTCTGCCTGTCACGCGGAAGACCGGGGTTCGATTCCCCGACGGGGAGGTTTATTTTATTTCTTTCCCTTGGGTTAAAATAAAGTATTGATGTAGCTACAAAGTGTGTAGAAAGTGTACACCTGTGATAGACTGGTCCTGTCCTGATCTATCCAAGGTGTACCCTGCCTCTCGCCCATTGACCGCTGGGATAGGCTCCAGCCCCCCTGTGACCCTTAACAGGACAAACAGGTATAGAAAATGGATGGATGTGGCTACAAAGTTGAAAAAATTATGACACAGAGCATTTAAACATGAAAGATTGGTACATTCTGAGCCCAGTACTGACAAACTCACTTGTAAATACTTTGAATTTGAAATAATATACCAACAATGCTGTCATAACTGCTGTTCATGTTTACGGCGGTTTGACTGATACATTTAGATATTTCCAACTATTCATAACTAGGAATTCAGGCATTACCATTCCAGATCTGCAAGGAAATCACATTTCTACCAAGGCAAAGTTGCAAGTTAAGGGATTTCTTCCTTTCAATGATACAGTCATTGATTGTTTTGTGATCGTTTTATTAACACTATTTTCTCTGATTATGGAAAATGAACTTACTGTGCTATTTCTCAAAAACCGTCATCCAAGTTTTTAATAAAGAGGGGGTCGCCTGGTTCTGATTGCGTCACTATTGTGTAATACACATATTGCAGTGAAAGTGCAAGTGCCATTTTTTCAAGGAGGTCTTCCCGATTAGAAAGAAAAGGAAAACTAAGTTATGCTGTTGCTGTTTTGTAGTTTTGTTTGAGCTGTTTGCTCAGTGAATTTCACATAAATTTTGGAGCCGTGTAGTTAGTTAAAAGTTAGGTTAAAGTGCTGAATTTGGGTTGCATTGCTGCTCAGCTTAGCTGGCTAACCGTTAGCTGCTGCTGGAAACAAACAGGAGACAGAGAATACACAGCTGCTGATAAACAACCAGGCGTTAATAGGTGTAATGCCGTGTAGGTATTGTAAGTAAGGTATTGCTGCAACTTGTGCTTCCATGTGCCTGGAAGCACAACTCAGCATGAATCTTGCACAGCCAGCGTTCCTGCTCTGCCAAACCTCTCAGCAAGTGTTTTTGCTCCTTGAGCCATCCTCACAAGAGCAATGCTGGGATCCAACTGTGTTTTCAGAGAGAAACTGAAGAAGGGAGAGCGAATCTCAGCAAAGCTGAGAGCATAGTCAATAAAAGACTCTAAACTGTCTTTGTCATGTCCCTCTTTCATGGCATGTCCCACAGCCTCCTCCTTCTTAAGGGAATTGATAAGGTAGATGGTATACCCTACATCATTCTCCAAAAGCCATCTAAAGAACTTCCCTTTATATTTTCCAAACCGAAGAATGTACTCTCTAAGCACTTCCACACTGTCTGCTGCATCCTCTGCCCTCTGACGGACAACAGTCGGCAGATTCTGCCTAAACAACTCCTGCCTTATTGGTGCAGATTTGTCCTGCAAAGATGGAGCACCTTTAATTTATCTGGCCTCCAGAGTTGGATCTCCTGCAAAAGATGTCCAAGGGGTCCTTTGCAGAACACAAACAGGATTTTCCCTGGAAAAAAAAGCTCTTGTGCATGATGACCTACCAAGAAAGGGGAAAAAAAGTATAATATCAAGATTCATATTACATACACTCCCGCTCTTTCTCGAGAGAGAGAGAGAGAGAGAGAGAGAGAGAGAGACAGACTTTAACAAAGTTCACGTCTGTAATTCCAGACTTCAGAGAGCTGAAGAAGCTCTGCAAACTAAAACTACAGTATGT
Source organism: Lucifuga dentata (assembly GCA_014773175.1). Lineage (NCBI taxonomy): Eukaryota > Metazoa > Chordata > Actinopteri > Ophidiiformes > Bythitidae > Lucifuga > Lucifuga dentata. Next base: position 18,869 of record VXCM01003852.1, read on the forward strand.
GCTCAGTATCTATCAGTATGCCACAAGCTGAGAGAGAGTGCATGACCTGACACACAGCACACGCACAGAGCACACATATACATATACTGTACATACTGTATATAATTAATATCTATTAATCAAATACGTACTGTCAATCTCAACCTTAATACCCATGTTATTATTGTTTATTGTATATTTATTGTATATTTTGATGCTTTGGCAATATCGTTTGTTTAAACTTTCATGCCAGTAAACCTCTTTGAATTTGAATTTGAGAGAGAGACGTACACATGTATGATGTACACATATGTATATGTCTTTTTGCCCACATTTAAAGATATTAACATTTAATATGAGAAACACAGTTGTTGAGTAAAAGTTGGTGTTTCACTGTTACAGGCTCAAAATAAAGCAAGAGAAAACACAGTTAACAGATTTCGTCTAATATTTCAAATTAAATTACAGACATAGAATTAGTGCATATAGGCTATAAATATATATTTAAAATATTTATGACGATACAGTTAATGACTAGAGCGTTATGTGTATGCTAAATGCTACTGTTCATTTACATTGCAAACCTCAAACTGCACAATTTCAGAAATATTAGCTTTTAATAATAATGAACTCACCAAAAATCCACAGTAGCCAAAGCTAAAAAGTTTCTGCAAACGAACTGAAGTTGGAAGAAATCCGAGTTGATCTCGAATCCCGGACGCCGCTGGAAAGTTTAGAGGCGGAAAAGAACAGCAGCACACGGGCGAAACAGCGCTCCTCCAAGCCCCAGCGGCCAAAATTAAAATTACGTCCATAGTGGTTCATTTTACCATTGAAAATGGATGGGAAACGGTTTAGGGAGTTTTATCTAAATAAACCTCGCGGAAGACATAAAGTATAAGATATCGACAATGTTGGACAATCATGGTATGGAGTTTTAAAAATAATCTGCAAGTACACGTATGTTCATAGGTTAGTTATACACCAAAAATAGACAATTTCAATATGTAGGCACAAATAGGCTTCATTAAACAAACTTCATCAAGCGTAGTGATAGAGTGTTGTATCACTCCTCGTTAGTATAGTGGACAGTATCTCCGCCTGTCACGCAGAAGACCGGGGTTNGTATCACTCCTCGTTAGTATAGTGGACAGTATCTCCGCCTGTCACGCAGAAGACCGGGGTTCGATTCCCCGACGGGGAGATTTGATTTATTATCTTTACTGAGAAATCTAAAAAGTTGACCGATCGTTGTGTAGAGCTTTAAAAAAATATATCAAAATGTGTGTATGATCGTATCCAGCTTTTTAACTAATTAACATTTAGGTGTTTTTAGAAACTATTCATAACTTAGAAGTTGTTGCAGTATATATTTTGAATATTAAAACTGTACACTAATGTACTCTATTTAATGTTGATAGATTTGGTACATATTACAAATATGGAAAATTGAATCATTGTCACGTACCATTCCTCGTTAGTATATAAAGTATAATTAATATATTAATATACTGTAGACAACTTCATAATGCAACCTATGGTTTCTTGAATACAACTCTGCAACATGGTTGGTGAGTGTAGCATTACAGCACTCCTCGTTAGTATAGTGGACAGTATCTCCGCCTGTCACGCGGAAGACCGGGGTTCGATTCCCCGACGGGGAGGTGTATTTTATTTCTTTCCCTTGGGTATCGATGTAGCTATAAAGTTGAAAAAAATATGATACAGAGCATTTAAGCATGAAAGGATGGTACATTCTGAACCCAGCATTGAGTAACTCACTTGTAAGTTTTTCGAATTTGAAATAATCTTCTGCCAACAATGCTGCATTGTTGGCTGCATTGTTCATGATTACGGCGGTTTGACTGATACATTTGGATATTTGTAACTATTCATAACTAGGAATTTGGGCATCGCCATTCCAGATCTGCAAGGAAATCACATTTCTACCGAGGCAAAGTTGCAAGTTAAGGGATTTATTTCTTCCTTTTGATGATACAGTCAGTGATCGTTTTATGATCGTTTTATTAACACTGTTTTCTCTGAATGTGGTATTTCTCAAAAACCGCCATCCAAATTAAAAAAAAAAAAAATATATATATATATAACTATATATGTATATAGTTATTTGAACAATACATGCAATAAAAAGTATTATTTCATCAAAAAATAACTATTGAGAGTATCATGTAATCTTAAACATAATCCACATTTTTAATAAAGAAGAGGTCGCCGGGTTCTGATTGCGTCATGACTGTGCGACGCACATGTCGCGGTGAAAGTGCAAGCTGCCATTTTTTCGAGGAGGTCTTCCCGATTAGACAAGAAAAGGAAAACTAAGTTTCGCCGTTGCTGTTTTGTAGTATTGTTTGATCTGTTTGCTCAGTGAAGACATTTCACATAAATGTTGGAGCTGTTTGAATAGTTAAAAGTTAGGTTAAAGTGCTGCATTTGGATTGCGTTGCTGCTTAGCTAAGCTGGCTAACAGTTAGCTGCTGCTGTAAACAAACAGGAGACAGAATACACAGCTGCTGGTAAACAGCATTAAACTCTGCAGGTTAGTTAGCAGGTTTAGTCAGTAACTCAGCTTGATAACGAGCGAACAGAACGTCTGGAGGAGCGGAGAGTTTGAGTTCGAAAGTTAGAATCCGAACAAAGCGAGTTTTGATGACAGCGAGTTTATCGGAGTAACTGGGAGCTCAGTGTGAGTTGGTGTGTGCTCACAGGTGGAAAACACATTCAAACTAGGAGATGTCGTCTTTCTCTGAGTCCGCCCTGGAGAAGAAGCTGTTGGAGCTGAGCAGCTCCCAGCAGAGCGTCCAGACTTTGTCTCTGTGGATCATCCACCACAGAAAACACTCTGGCCTGATCGTCAAAGTCTGGCACCGGGAACTCAAGAAAGGTCAGTAAAACCAGCAGATAGTTATTCTCATTTTTCAAAAATTCATATTCAGGTGGAAACGTGGAGTAGATTTCAGAAATTCAGATCTATGCAAATGTTTTTCTTATGCCAGTTTTGCCAGTTTCCTCTACAAAATGTTGTTTAAATCCTGATCAGTCTCATTTTTCCTGCTGACCTGAATTATTCTAAATCTGTCCTCATTTTTGACAAATTAAGATTAATTAAGATGAACCAAAGAATGAAGACATTAATGTTCAAAAAGTCATATGTCTTTTTTTTTTTTTTTTTTTTTTTTTTTTTAACAATAGCATGTGAGCCACACGAAAATTCCAAATTCACAATTGTAGCATTCCTTTAAAACCTGTACATTTGGCAGTTTAAAAAAAGAAGTTTGTATTTGTCTGATTGGTAGCTATCTCAGAAAATAACAGATATTTCAATGAAAATTTATAGATAGGTGGGATTTAGGTAAAGAAAGAGTAGATGAGAGTTGGAGGCAGATCCAGATCCAAATCCACATACAGGATTATTATTATTTTAACATTGCAAAACAGGTCATTTCTTTTTTTGTCACTTTCTTTGTAACCAAGACACCAATCACAACAAAAAAAAAAGTCACGTGTGTGTGATGTAAAATTCATCAATCAGTATGAACTTTTAATTTAGTTCAGATATTGATCCATAGCTGGCTCTTTAACATATATAACTGAAATGGAGTCACATTTATGGCATCGCTGTAGATTTAAGCAGTTTGCTTATTTTGTCTGTCCTCCAGCTAAAAGCAGCAGGAAGCTGACGTTTCTCTATTTGGCCAATGATGTGATCCAGAACAGCAAGAAGAAAGGACCTGAATTCGCCAAAGACTTTGAGTCTGTCCTCGTTGATGCCTGCTCTCATGTTGCCAGGTAGATGGAAATATGTTGCTGCCATTGTATCATATCAGAATGCCAGTGTATGTAAACCGGGTAAGTGTGTGTGTGTGTGTGTTTATGTATGTGTAGATAGAAGACTTTACTGTAGAGGTTTGTGAGTGGCAGTGTGTCTCCAGCAATACCCAAATATCTCCAAAATTAAATTTGGTCATTATTTACCCCATGTCTAAATGTAAGGCTCATTGTTTTTGATTTTTGTTTTTCAGAAAAATCCAGAATTTTTATGTTTAATTTGAGTTTAAAAACAGGTGAAAATTGGAGGGGTGGAGCAAAAATAAAGAAATCCAGGTGGAACTTGAATTATTAAAAATAGCATTAGCAATGTAAACACTTAGAAGTTTAACTATGTATTGTTTTTACTTGGCCTCTGGTACAAAATTATTAGGTTGGATAGCCATTTGGATCTGTTGAGCCTTTATTGTAGCACATTTAACAACAAAAAAATTGGGAAAATACTATTTTCCCAATTATTTAATTTTATGAAATAATAAAAATTTATTATTATTTTATAAATTTAAATTAATATTAAATTAATATATATATATTTAAGTTAATATATTATTATTTTTTAAACAGAAAAATTTTAAGGAATTTGATGAGCACTTTTTTTTCCTTCCTGTTTTTTTTTTTTTTTTTTTTGGAGCTGTAAAAAATCTCTTCTCCCTCTGTTCTGCAGTGATGCAGATGAGAATTGTAAGAAGCACATGGAGCGGCTGCTGAACATCTGGAAGGAGAGAAGTCTGTACAGAAGTGACTTCATCCAGCAGCTCAGACTGGCCATCGAAGACTCCAACAGCCCGAGGCCTCCAGGTCAGACCATGTCTTTAAAATAATAATAATAATCATAGCACAAGCATCCAAAAATTTAGGCTGGATTTACACTACAAGTCTTGATGCTCAGTTCCGATCTTTTGCCTATATCTGATTTTTTTGTTCAGCTTATTTACATTTTCTTTTTTAAGCGGGTCATATCTGATACCTGTATTTACATGGCTTTGACCTTTAGCAGTCTGGGAGCAGGTACACATATGCACATTTCTGAGACGGATGTAAACAAAATGCTTCAATGGTCGAAGATGAGAGAACTATTTAAAAATATGATCAGCGGCTTAGAAACTTTCAAACAAACTTTCAGCAATTCCAGCTTTCAAATGCAGGGAGAAACATCTGACATGTTGTGTGACCACTGATCTCTCCCATCAGAACACGTATTTTTGTCGGTTTATCACGGAGGAGAAGTGGGTGGAGTTGGAGTTTTGCTGCTGTAACAGGAGCCTGTTATCACACACTAACACATGTATTTGACATAAACACACATCACTATTTCTGATATATATAGCATGTCCTCCGTTTTTGTTTATGAGAGTGGTCATATTTATTGCTTACATCATCCATCTGCGGACAAGGTAGAATGTTATGTAGGAGTCGGAATAGGAAGGAAATTCCGATCTGTGTATTTAGACAGCAGTTGCATTGGCGGATATCTAATACGTATACGATTTATTTCCACATATGCAAGTGGCCCAAATTGGATCTGAGAATATCTGATTCCATGTGGCTTTTTACNTTTATTTCCACATATGCAAGTGGCCCAAATTGGATCTGAGAATATCTGATTCCATGTGGCTTTTTACCATTTACGTCTTCAGGAAGCGTATCCGATACGTGTCACATGTGAGCAAAAGATCAGAATCAGGTCACATGGTGTGTGGTCGTGTAAATCCAGCCCCTTAGGTTCATTTGATAGAAACATACTTTTATTCACCATTATAGCTTTAAACTGATCAGAAATTATATGGTCTACATTGACAGCGTCACCACGTTCTTTTTATTTAAAGGATGAGAAGTTCATCAAACTTAACTTTCACCAAACAATACAGGCAATCCCCGACTTATGAACGTCCGACTTACAAACAACCCGTACTTACGAACCGACCGCCTATTAAATTAAAAATTTGAGTTATATACAAGGATTCGTAATAACGTAGGGCGCACTACTTTACCACGCACGTGAAAACGTGCATCGTCAGCAGTGCAGCAGCTGTTGCCATTTTAAGTCAGATCACGCTCGCTGTAAACACCGTGTTGTGTGTGTTGTTCATGTTTTGTCTTTTTTTATTTTTGTAACCTTAATAACCATGCCTCCAAAGCATAAATCTGGTTTCTTATGCATAGAAAGGTAAAATATATACCCTAGATAAGCACCTTATGTAATTTCCGACTTACATACAAGTCCGATTTATGAACAGCCATGGGAACGGAACCTGTTCGTAACCCGGGGACTGCCTGTAGTCCATTTTGCAGCAATTCCAGCTTTACAGGCCTTTGGCCTTTCATCTGTCAGTTTTTGAAGATATTCAGGAAAAATTTCAATCAGGTTTCTGATTGTGCTTGTCTGTCGCTCTTCCCTGAGGTGCATCTGACTCGCAGGTTATTTTTCTGTGACCTGCAGGTGAAGCTTGTCTCACAGGAGATCGACACGATGGACATGTTTGTATTCAACTTTCAGTTTCTTGACAGTCTGACGCTGGAATAACCATTTCACAAAACAATAGACTGCTGTTTTTGTTGGAAAAGCCGTTTTCTTTTTGGCCGTTTTTGTGCTCAGAATTCAACTTTAGGAATGCCAGAACCTTGCAAACCAAGAAAAGAAAATTGATCTGTTTAATTGAACAGAATAACAGGTTTTAGGTGTGCTAACACACTTATAAATGTTTCACTAGTAACCAGTTAGCATTTAAACATGATAAAGTAACGATGAGCTCATTAGGTTTATCATTAGACACTGAGTAATAGATGCTGAAAATGGGGTTCTGCAGTTTTATGTAAATTATTCATTATAAATCAGTTATTTCCAGCAGTAACAGCCATTTGAAACATTATTAGAGTCTTGGCTCTGTCTCTATATATATAAACATATAAATGCCACCTGGGTGAATAAAAGCATCAATTTCCATCAAAAACATGAACATTTCTGGGGGATTTCAAGCTTTTGCATGCCAGTTTAACAGACAGGATCTGTGTGTTTAAAGCACGAACATTTAAAGTTTCTGCAGCGTCGCTAAAACGTGTAACATAGGGTGTTTTTCTGTTCTGCGGTTTCTAACAATGATTCTGCAGAAGAGAAGCGAGCTGTGAAACGCACCTATCAGAAGATCCAGGAAGAGGAAGACGACGATGACGACGACTACAGAAGCCACGCCTCCCCTCGCAACACAGACGCCGCCCCAACTCAGCTGGTAAGAGGCCGACGCTGGAAAATGTTGAAAATCATCATCCCTTTTCCATTTCTTTCCTTGATTTACTTTTATTCCTGTTTCCTGCTTGAACACACACACACACACACACACACACACACACATGCACATGCACAGACGGAGGAGCTGGTGAAGGCCCTGCAGGATCTGGAAAACGCCGCGTCGGGCGATGCAGCCGTCCGTCAGAAGATCGCCTCGCTGCCGCAGGAAGTCCAGGACGTTTCTCTGCTGGAGAAGATTACTGGTCAGAGCCGCTTTATCACTTTTAACAAGCGTGACACACACATCGTTTATCTTTCTATTATTTTTTACCTCTTTTTTTTAACATTAAAACTTATATCAGTGGGATTGTCACAGTTAAAATACGCAGGTTGCAGGTGAGGAAGATAAGATTGATGTGAAAATGAGATGAAGAAGTCATTACAACACATGCACATAATTAGAATTTTAATATAAACGTGTGTGTACAATATGACATGGTGGAACAATTATGAGAATTTAAAACAAATTAAATTAAAAAAAAGAGAAAGTGAGGAGGTGAATTTACACATTTGTTGCTGTAAAAGACGGTAAATAAATGTCAGGTTCTTTGTGTCCGACAGACAAGGAGGCGGCGGACAAGCTGTCGAAGACGGTGGATGAAGCCTGTCTGCTGCTGGCTGAGTATAACGGGCGTCTGGCGGCGGAGCTGGAGGACCGCAGGCAGCTGGCACGCATGCTGAGCGAGTACATCAGCAGCCAGAAGGAGGCGCTGGTGGAGAGAGAGAAGAAACTAGAGGCAAAGCACTTAACACACAAACAACAACACAACACAACACCAACAACATGTCGTCGTCGGATGTCTTTTCACTAAACTCTTCTACAGTAGGAATATACAATAGCGAGTTTTGCTGTTTGCATGTTCACGTTGCATATAAAAGACATTGCATCATGTTAGCAAAAAAATTTGACTTGGGTCATTTTCAGCTGCTGCCACAAATGTAACATAGAACACTTACTAATAGGTTATAAGTGTGAAAGATATCAAATGCAATCCTAATATTCAAATCTAATCCCTATTTCTGCAAGTCCTGCGAAACATGGTAGAAGTGCTGACAGATGATACCATGATTGATGCTTGTTTCAGTTTTGTGAAGCGCTTTGTTTTGATACAGTGCATCAAATGATGCATGTGATGTCATTGATGATTCAGTGGCGTTCGAAGCTTCGAATGCCACCGAAGCACCGGGAAAGGTGTGAAAGTCTTTATAATGCTGATGCGAAACCACTCCACCTGTAGGCGATACGTACGCTTTATGATACAAGAGTTATAGATAATGTTACTAGAAGACAATAATAGATATGGTTTCAACCGCTGGAAAAAAAGCAATGCCACTAACATGAAATACCACTCACATAAATGTCAACAGTGTTTCCCACAGGCAGAAAATTAACTTGTGGCGGTGGGTTGTCAGCGGTGGGGAGGGGAGACACAGAGCAGAGAAAGCGAGAAAACGAAACCTAATGTCCGACTGCCTTGAATGTGCCCGACAACGCAATTTTCTACCTGTGGGAAACACTCCGTGCGCGATGCATACAAAATGGGACGCATTCAAGGCAGTTGGACATTAGGGTTCTCTGCTCCGCTTTCGTTTTCTTGGGGCCGCTCAAGTACAGCCTATATATGTGCGCTGTCAGTGTGTGAAGGCAGTGTTGGAGTTGTGTTGTTTTTGAGGCAGGATCATCCCGCGAAACCTGGGCGGGTTTTCAGAAACCTGGGCAAGCCGCCCAAGTTTCACCTATGTGNCCCGCGAAACCTGGGCGGGTTTTCAGAAACCTGGGCAAGCCGCCCAAGTTTCACCTATGTGTGGGAAATACTGGTCAAACACAAATGAAACATGAATAAGACCAGAGTTGATATAAGACCTGAAACAGGGGTTCCCAAAACTTTATCATGTCAAGGACCCCTAAACTGTTGCATTCTCCAGCTGGCTCACTTCTCCAGCTCATTTCTCTGTGCATGCGCATATCGCATGTCATCCTCATTTGGTGTCAGTGCCTCCTAGCAGCCCGATAAAAATAAAAATGGAGGAGAGCAACAACAGTGACGGGGTCAGTGCAGATAATAAGGATTCAGTGCAGAGAGAGGTGTGGGAACCAAAGCAGAGCCAGCTCTGGTGGGACTGCGTTCCATCTATGGCACCAGCACACTGCAGAAATCCCCATTTTGTCCTGAAGACGTGAGTTACTTTGCAGAGATCATTTTCTTGAGGCTGCTTGATTAATTCTGGCATTAGGCCAAATCGCAAGGCCTTACTCAAGTCATGGACCACCAAGCACACTGAAGACGTTACAATGCCAAAAATGTTAGCAACCGTGCAGTAGGCTGCCTCTGTCACAAGCCAGTACAGCCCAACTGCCAGGCGCTTCCTGATGGGGATAGCTTATCTACATTTGGTGTCTTTTTGTGACAGCCTCGTCGTTAGTCGCTGGCGAAGGTACTCAAACGTTACTCTGGACATCCAAAGGTTTTCAGTGAAAAGTTCTTCTGTGAACTTGTGAACATGATAGTCTGGGTGATATGGCCTAAAAATAAAATCTTGATTTTTTTTTTTTTTTCATACTTATGGACAGTTCTTGATTTTAATCTCGATTTTTCTTGTTTTCTCCAAACTAACTAATTAATAAAAAGGAAAAGCCATGATACAAATAAGTATCTTGTTTATTAAAATCATAAAAACAAATAATGACACTGTTAAATAAAATTTTAGGGCTTTCTAAAGCAAAACCTTTTAAAATAAATTATTTTTACAACAATTTACAGGTTCCTTGTGAGGAACACCGGCCTGTGGGCGTGGGCTTTGTGGGCGTAGCATCAATGAACATGGTGGACAGTTGATTGGTAACAGCGTCCACTGGAGGTGGAGCCCAGTGGACCCTCAGACACGCAGAAAGTATAAACAAGGCTTGTAACACGCACAAAACGGGAACGGGCTTGAGTGATGGAGAGTGACCCGCTACGGCATTTTCCCTGTTAAAAATAGTTATATATATATATATATATATATATAGTTTTTTTTAATCTGAATTTTCTTGCTTGTTTCAGCCTTTTATCGCCCAGCCCTAGAACATGGCGGTCCCACCATAGCTGGCCCCGCCCTCATACCCACACCTCTCTCTGCTCTGACGTGCAGCAGCAGCCGCTAACAGAGCAGCTGCTGTGACTTTTGTTTTTTGTCACCTTCTCGCTCTCATTCTCATCCTTATTATCTGCATTGTCTTCCGACCTCCACAACAAATAATCCTGGCGCTTACACAGCTGTGTCTTTCTACTCTTGCAAAAAATGTTGGTTATTGTGTTTTCTTGTATGCATGCGGCTCGCATTTTAGTTAAATCTGTGCATGCGTGGCGGTTTAGGACCTCAGCGGTGTTCACACTGGTGTCAGATACAGGTTACTTACAAACATGAGTATGAACCATCAACATACTAAGATCAGATCTGATTAAAATATTGGAATTGAGCATAAAGACCCGTAATATGAACGTAGCCTAACACCTGTGTTGATTTTTCTCCTCAGGACTATAAGCAGAAACTGGCTCGGGTGACTCAGGTGAGGAAAGAGCTCAAGTCCCACATCCAGAGTCTCCCTGATCTGTCTCTGCTGCCTAACGTGACGGGAGGCCTGGCCCCACTGCCCTCTGCCGGCGACCTCTTCTCCACCGACTGACAGGTGTGTCCAAAGCAAAACATCTTCAGACCCCGCCACAACCCGAACCCCCCACGCTCCACTCACAAAAAACACAAACCCTGTAGTGTCTGTAGCCAGCGGACAAACAGCAAAACTCTCCCCAGCAGAACAGAGAGCTGAACTCCAAACCTGCAGGACACGAGGAAGCAGGAAGAGTNCTCTCCCCAGCAGAACAGAGAGCTGAACTCCAAACCTGCAGGACACGAGGAAGCAGGAAGAGTGGGAAGGTTTGATGAAATGGAACGGAGACTAGCTCGTCCTGGATTTTTCTCGCTTGATCGTCGAAGATTCTACTCCACCAGCTTGGAAAGAGTTTATATGCCATTTGTTTTTATCTTTTTTTTTTTTTTTTTTTNTTTTTTTTTTTTTTTTTTAATCTGGACACATCAGGGGTTCAGCAGGAGGTAAAGGGCAAAGAAACTAAGACGGACGTAGTTGTTGTTTGTCAGAGTGTCAAAGCACGTCTTTCTCTACGGTATATTTTGGGTACAGCGAGCAATCGGCAGGTTGTGACGACACTGTGAAGAGGATCATTACTTTTATTTAAGTGGCTGTGGGGTTTTTTATTCAGCCATAGTCTGTTAGGTGGTTTTCGATGCGTTTGTGTAATTAGAAAATTTATCAGATGGGTTCAGTTTGCGTTGCTTTTTGGTTGTTGATGAATGTTACACAGCACAGGAATTTGACATTTCAGAGGAGTCGGCAATTAAATGTGTTTTATGGCGCAGCATCATCCCAGCAACGAACGGCTGAAACACGAGCTGCGTTTCCTGCTGCGTTTTCAGGCCGAAACTCTGCTCGTGAAAGTATCCAGTAATCTTTTAGACAGTCAGTTTTACGCTTACTTTGGATATTTGCATTGTCTATGTTCGATTATTGATGGAAATGGTTTGATTTCTACAAAAGTTCGGATCCTGCAAGCGAGAAAAAAATTATTTTTCAAAGAATAGACTTGACTTTACTTGTATGAAAAAAATGTATTGAATCTTTACATTTTATCCTCCGCTGCATTTATGAACCCAAAAGCACAGTATCTTCAGAAAGGACAGGAAGGTGAGAAAGTGAAACAGTTATTAAAATCTTTCAAATATAGCCCATGTTTGGTCTGGGAGATGTGGAAATAAGTAAATATCACCATAATCAGATATTTATCACAATCTGTTTGGTCAAGTTGTGTAAGTTATCCGCGTTAGTCTGGACTGCATAGACAAGATTAATCAAACTGGAACTTTCATCATTTTTGTTATTTTCAGCTGCAATCTTGAGCATTTCAGAAATATTGTGCGAAAAATCTGCAAATGTGTATCATAATTTACACTCAACGGCTGCAGCAATTGGATAATTAATGATATACAGACATTGCTCAGCCCAACCTGAGTTTATCCAGTGAGGAGTTGCTTTATTTTTCACCTCTGTTGTGCTTTTCTTAGGTGTTCGTTTACAGAATACCTGTCATTTTTTTTTAAATTGGTGACAATCCACATTAACACTCTTTTACTTAGATTATGTAACGACTGAGATTCCCGAAGCGATTTGTTGGTGCAAGAATTGCTGATTGTTTTTCTATAGAAGGACACAGAGAATTTCATTGGAAAGCTTGTATTCAGCCTCTCAGCCGTCTGTGTAGAAACAATGCATTTACTGAAAATATTTATGATAATAGGTCAGATGTACACAAATACACAATCTGCTTATTGTGTGAAAGAGTTTTGAAGCTGATAATGAATCATTCTGCTGTAGAGAGATACGCGTTTCACAGAGTTACGGAGCAGAAACTTGTCTGTCAGAGTCTTACGATACAACAGATCGGGGGAAAAATACTGCTGCAAATCCTTAAAGGACCATACTGTCCATTTTGTATGTTTGAGCCTAATATATTCAATTTTAATACATGTAACGTTACTGACAATCATTTCCCAAAGGATAAAACCGTATTTCAGCTTTCCTGATATTTTGCAAATTCTATAAATCTTTCAAAATCAAATTTTCAAGCGATACACCCACCTTAAAAATCCATGTTTCTCCTGCTAATAGTTACACAGCCTTATGAAGTCACGGTCCTTTAAATTTTTCCATAAACGCAGGTCTTCTTTTGGGACTATATTCCCCGGTGGAGGCATACATTCACTCCACGCTTTTTATTGAACTTAAATGCTAAAATTACAAAACTTCGGGAAAAAAAAAATCCTGAATGCACGTCTTGTTGGTGATGATGGATTACCTATCCCAAGAACGTTTCAAGTATCATCAAGTTGATTTTAATAGCAGAATGAACTGAAACCAATGGAGGTCTGGAAGGTAGGAAAAACATTTTTAATTCACCGTTCCAGTAGTATGCTTTGGGAAATGATTGTCAGTAACGTTACATGTATGAAAATTGAATATATTAGGCTCAAACATGCAAAATGGGTGGTATGGTCCTTTAAAACTCTGATCTTTCCTTGCATAATGAAATATTAAAATTATCAACAACAGCAGAAACATCTGAATCACAGCAGCGTTTATGTTGCACCGTATTGGTGATTTTGCATGTTTAAGCTCACATACGTGTTACATTGCCAACCATTTTACAAAACAAAACCGGATTTTAGGTTTCCTGTTATTTTGCCAAATCTGCTAATCTTTGAAATCACATTTTCAGCTGTTACATTCACCTTAAACTTCAGCACTTTGGCTTTTAACATGTACATCTGAATGTAGAAGTCATGGTCATTTTTAATTTCTCTGTAAAAGCAGTTTTCTCAAGGGACTATATTTCCTGGCGTAGATGTAAATTTTCTTCATTGTAGCTCCGTGTTGGAACAGTTAAATTAAGTAATTTCGACAAAACGTAAGAACTGTGTTTGTTTCGCTGTGATGTATTATTTATCTCAAGCACCTTTCAAGTCTCTACAAAGTTGATTTAAAAACAGTTCTTAAATGTACTGCTCCAGCAGCAAGCTTGGAAAAATGGTTGGCAATAACATAACATGTATGCAGGTTGTGTTTATCGGATGCAAACATGCAAAATCACCAATATGCTCCTTTAAGGTGGAAATTAATTTATTTTTTCACTTTCTTTGGTGGAATAAAAAATTGATTGTGTGGCCTGTTTTAGGAGAATTTTTATTTACCAAAAAAATTCCAGTCGGCTAAAATGAAAACTGCTGTCAGTATAAAACTAAACGTTCTCCGTCTTTGACCTTGTCTTTTTCTGTTCAGGTTTGATTTAAATTTAAAAAAAATACGTTCACATCCAGACAGGAAGGATTTCAGCAGCATTTTTCCTCCTGTGTGTTTTATGTAGATAAATTTTGATCTTTTCTTACCTTCTTATGTGTGGTCTGTTTTTCTCTCCACAGAATACTGTAAAAGACTGTAATACCTGCACTCTGCCAGTAGGGGGAGCTTTTTTCCTGTAATGAAAGTGATTCAGTGGATGCCAATAAACTGGAACCATTTGAACAAGTAAATGATTTTGCATGAAGTTATTGTCACGGAAATCATAAATACGAAGTTAGAAAACACACACACACACAGCTGGTATACAGACTTGCATGGATTTCTTATTGGAGATCGTAATAAACTGTTGACTTTGTGAAACAGGGATTCTAATTTCGCCAAATTATGCTAAATACCCCAAATAATGACATTTGTTATGCAGAACACAGCGACATAAGCAAAGAGTGACTTGCAGGATTCGTTATGTCATTGGATAACAGTGTAAAACTATGTTAGGGTTTCTCAACTTTGGGATGTGGATTCTATGGGGTCACAGATGATTTTGACAACCAATACATGAAAATTGGCAATGAAAAAAAAATTAACTAATATTTCCCTCAAAATTTTGCCACTCTTAAAGAAAAATGAGCCATCAAACGTTTTGTGTTCTCACATTTATAATCTTATAATTATGGCTTAGTATGAGAGTTTATCATAAAAAAAATAAACACCATCATAATTTTAATTTGGTATCTCATAGTTTTGAGGAAACTATGAATAGGAGACTTTCTCAATGAAAGTAACTTATAATGATGAGAAACTCATGAGCTCAGTATGAGATAATATCTCTTGAAATTCATAATTATGAGATAACTTCTCATAATTCTGAGTTTGTCTATATCTTATGAGAAGGACTGAAAATTATGATTCTCATTAATAGTCATAATTGTGAGAACCTCTTATAATTATGACTTAGTATCTTTAAATTATGACATTTCCTGGTAGAGTTTCATATAAGTAGGAGAGCTCATAATTATGAGATTTGATGTCATGTTTAGTGTTAATGTGTTTAATGTTTAGTGTCTATAATTTTTCATGTGTTAGTTTGTCATAATTATGAGGCAAGGCAAATTTATTTATGTAGCGCCATTCAAACAGAGGCAATTCAAAGTGCTTTACACAAACAAAATGCATTAAAACAACATTTAAAATACATTAAGAACAGAATAAAGTAATTGAAAACTAAGAGTAAAGTAGGATAAAATAAAAAATGAAATAAGGTAAAAGCAAATAAAATAATCTATAGTGTGGTTACAGTTTGAAATTAATTAATTAGCTCCAGATTGAGTTGCAGTGCAAACTTAATTGAAAACAGTGCTAAAAAGCAAAGGTTTTAAGCCTGGTTTTGAAAGAGTTTACAGTTGGAGCAGACCTGAGATCTTCTTGAAGTTTGTTCCAGAGAAACTAAATGCTGCCTCACCGTGCTTTGTTCTGATTCTGGGAACAGAAAGCAGACCAGAACCAGGCGAGCTGAGAGGTCTGGAGGCTTCATACCACAGAATCAAGTCAGAGATAGATGGCTGTTAAAGATTAGGTCTTGCATCCACAAGATTTTTAACTTCTGTGTTCAGTGAAAGTGATTCAAGCTGACCAACGACATTTGATCGTCTTTAGCACTAAATACAATCATTTCAGTTTTATCTTTGTTTAACTGAAGGAAATTGTGGTACATCCAGTCATTGATGTCTTCAGTGCAATTGTTTAGCAATTCAATGGGACTGTAGTCACTTGGTGAGATGGCTATGTAAATGTGGGTGTCATCCGCATAGATGTGATAAGAGGCTTTGTTTTGCATAATGTGAGCCAGTGGGAGCATATGAAGATTGAATAAAAGTGGCCCAAGAATCAAACCCTGGGGAACTCCTCACATCATCTTTGTTCCCTCAGATTTGAAATTGCAGTCCAACACAAAGTAGTCTCTGTTCCATATAGATATGTTTTAAACCAGATAAGAACTGTGCCAGAGTCCAACCCAGTTTTCCAGTCTTACCTTTTCCACGACTCGTATCACTTTATAATACACTCATACCTGAAGCCCAACTTACTTGCTTTCAAAAAAAAATTGTGTTTTTACAGTATTTAATCCATACCTGTTAACACTGAGCTTTGAAAATAAGAGAGATTTTCTGGACGAAAAAGGGAAGCAGAAGGAAGAAAGAAGATTTTATGCAGAATAGTTTATATGTAAATAGAAGAAAGAGTTGAGAAACACTAGATTATATTTTTGAAAATCAGCTTTTCATCTGTGTTATGAGGCTTTTTGCAGCATCACTCCTTCACCACCACGGTGATGAAGCTCTTTATGTTCTTCAGTTTGTCGCTGTCAAAGTTCACCAGCAGCACGATGGAGCCGGCGCCGCTCGGCCTGAACTCTGTGCTGGCCTTTGCTTCCTGTTTGGGGCCCACAGCTCCGACACTACAAGAAAATAGGAATAATAATAATAATAATAATAATAATAATGATAATAATATTTTTTTTCACACTTCATTTCTGCTGTGAAGAGACATTTTCAGTTCACACACATGCTTGATATTTTTGGAATCTTTGGAAATTTTTGGAAATCCAGAATAAGTTTAAAGGACAATACCTGCGGTTTTGCATGTTTGAGTTTACTGAGAACTCAAAATATAAATTTTAGAATTTAGTTTTCCTATTTTACAGACTGTCATTGGTTTCAGTTTTTTCCAGTTTGCCATAAAAATCAATTTGTAGAGACTTGAAACATGCTGAAATAAGTTTTTTTGGTTTAGGTAGCTTTATTTAACTGATCCAACATGGAGCTGCACGGAAAAAAAGGACTTCTCCACCAGAGAATGTAGTCCCAGGAGAAGACCATTTTTACAGGGAAATTAAAAAAGACCGTCCCTTCTACATTCTGTTAGCAGGCAAAACACTGAATTTTCTGTTTGGTGTATCACCTGAATATTTGATTTTGAAAGATTCGGGAATTTGGCAAAATAACAGGAAAACTAAAATACGACTATAGTGGAAAAAAATCCTCAGTGGGTCAGTAAAACTGAAGAAGTCCTCACCACATATCTGAGAAACTCTACTACAACACTTTATCTGATATGAAATAGGTTTATTGAAAAAATCGCCCACTTAAACAAAACAATCACCCACTTAAACCGAGCTTGATGTTAAGAGCAAACTGAACGTTATCTTGTTACAGAGGTACTTTATACCATGAGTCCAAACCTCTCTGTGGATCTCCCTCCTTCCACCATGTGGGACATCGCCCTTTGGCTTTCTGCCACTTTTGTAAATAACTCAGCTCAATTAGGTCCTTATTTGTCCTCATTTCCTTGATTATCACTTATGCCCGTATATGTTCACAAATTTCTCTGGTTACATTACATCTTTTTCATGTAACAGTAGATACATATTATACCCTTATTTGTCCCCCTTCTTCATGCACCGTTAGCTAATCAATTCATTATCAGTATCTGTACTTATCCAGTGAGAGCTCTTTTATGCCTGTTGCTCAATCTGTTTTTCAGTATTTTCCATACAACATTATAACTTAAAACCTTCTCTGTCTCAACAGAAAACATGATGATAACACAACAGCCGTCATAGGCAAAGCCCACCAACAACTGTTCTTCCTCAGACGGCTGAAAAAGTTTAAAGTTTGAAGAGAAGGTTTGCTCTTGTTTTACAGATCTGTGATAGAATCTATTCTAACTTTCTCAGAAACAGTGTGGTTCAACAACATCACAACCCAGGAAGGAAAACAGAGAGAATTGTGCTCATAGTGTCAAGAATAATTGGCATTAAACTCTCTGCTCTCAAAGAAATTCACGAGTCACGTCTGAAAATATTGGGCTTAAAAATCTTAAAAGACCCGTTGCATCCTGATAACTCTCTGTTCAAATCTCTCCCTTCAGGAAAAGGGCTCAAATCCCTCCCCTCAAAGACGACCAGATTCATTAGCACATATACATCTGCAATTCAGGTTTTAAATGACTCTCATTCTCAGGATCTCGTTTTTAATTGTTTTCTGTAATAGTTATGATCAACTTTATGTAGTTTAGCACTGATTCAGTGTTGCACTTTTTAGCTGTTATTGATAATTATCATTTTCAATGAGTCACAGGACTCACTTCTTAGATTTATCAGATATATATGTGTGTAATGAATGACTGTTGTACGGTTATTTGTCTGTTTATGTATTATGAGAACAATCAGACAAATTCCTATCAACTGTAAATTGACATGGCAATAAAATATTGTATTGTATTGTATTGATATTATAATTTTATCCTCCACACTACAATCATTTCATGCTTTGGAAATTGTTTATATATGTGTATATATATGTGTGTGTATATATGTATATCAAAATCAGCAGTATGGTCCTTTAAATGTAGTTTTGTCTGGTTTGAATAGTTAGTGTCTTTAACAGCAGTAATGACAGAAAAGGACAGAAAGCAGACGTGATCTGCTGTGTGGGGCAGAGGTGTACCTCAGTGTGACGGGTTTTCCCTCGGTGAGGTCGACTCCCTCCACGGTGAAGCTGCAGTCCTGCAGGGGTTCTGGTAAAGAGTTCAGCAGGGAGAACTCCGCCCTCACAGGCTGGTTCACTACGGCTTCTCCCAACATCTGTACAGAGGTGTTATTATAAAATCAATATTAGCCTACCAATAACAATTACGTCGCATAAATAGCAATATGACAGGAACATACACTATTTCCTTGTTAAAGGACCATACCGTCCATTTTGCATGTTTGAGCCTAATATATTCAATTTTCATATATGTTACGCTACTGACAGTCATTTCCCAAAGCATAAAACCGTATTTCAGTTTTCCTGATATTTTGCAAAATCTCTTAATCTTTCAAAATCAAATATTCAAGCAATACACCCACCTTAAAAATCCATGTTTCTCCTTCTAATAGTTATGCAGTCTTATGGACTCATAGTCATTTCAATTTTTTCCATAAACGCAGGTCTTCTTTTGGGTGGAGACATACATTCACACCGCGCTTTTTATTGCGCTTAAATGCTAAAATTACAAAACTTCGAAAAAACCTGAATATACATGTTGTGAACGATGATGGATTACCTATCCCAAGAACGTTTCAAGTATCAATAAGTTGATTTTAATAGTGTACCAGAATGAACTGAAACCAATGGAGGTCTAGAAGGTAGGAAAAACATTTTTAATTCACCATTCCAGAAGTATGCTTTGGGAAATGATTGTCAGTAACATTACATGTATGAAAATTTAACAGATTAGGCTCAAAGAAGCATGATTGCTGGAATGTTCCTTTAAAGGGCTGGTATGGTCCTTTAAAGTCGCAAATGTATTGGTTTTTCCAACTAATACATTTGAAAAATCTGCTTGTTTGTTTGTCAGCAGATCAATACTAAAAATATAGTCCTATTTTTATTTTTTTGTGCTACCAAACAATACTGATGTACAGTAAATAAATCTTTAACAGCATTAAGGTATACTTATTTTATTCATCTTAGAGCTACTTTAGCTGCTATGTAGCATTAGCCTGTAGCATTAGCCTGTTGTTAATCAGCTTAAAGGAACATACAGGTGATCGTGTCTGTTTGAGCCCAATAAAAATGACCCACTAACATGTTACGTTACTGACAACCATTTTCCATAACATTCTACTGGAGCAGTACATTTTTGAATTGTTTTTCTTACCTTCCAGACCACCATTGGTTTAATTTATTGCAGTACATTATTAAAATCAACTTGTAGAAACTTGAAACACACTTAAGATAAATAATCCATTACAGCAAACAACATGACTACTAGGTTTTTTTTGTTTGTTTTTTAAAATAACTTTATTTAAGCTGCACGGAACACAATGTATGTCTCTGCCAGGAAATATAGTCCCAGGCAAAAACAGCTTTTACCGAGAAATTAAAACAGCCATCTTGTCTACAATAGTGCATACGTGTTAGATGGTGAAACATAAAACTTTAAAGTAAGTGTATCACCTGATTATTTGATTTTAAAAGATTAGGGGATTTAAAAAAAAATAACAGGAAAACTAAAATACGGTTTTATGTTTTTGGGCTCAAACATGCATAATCGCTGGTATGGTCCTTTAAGAGTGATAACAGGTTGATTTTTGATGGTGATGTGATGATTTTCTTTACAATTTGATCACAGATTGTAGCTTTAATTTAGCAGATTTTCTGTTCAAACGCTTTTTGATAACAGATATAAGGCTTGCTGTTCATCCACCCATTCATCCATCCATCCATCCATCCATCCATCCATCCATCCATCTGTCCATCCATTCATCATCTGTCCATCCATCCATACAGCCATCCATCCATTCATCTGTACATCCATCCATCATCGTCCATCGGATGATGGATGGATGGATCATAATCCATCCATCCATCCATACAACAATCCATAATCCATCATCCATCCATCTGTCCATCCATCCATCAGCTGTCCATCCATCTATCCTTCCATCCATCTATCCTTCCATCCCTCCCTCCCTCCATCCATCCCTCCCTCCGTACCTTGATCTGTATATCTGGCTCATCCAGCACGATTTCTCAGCCTTGTTATTATCGGTGTTCTGCTTGTCGATGCTGATGGCTGACAGCTGGATCAGCCTGTCAGAAGTGATCACGGATCCGTATGTGGAATATTCCAGCCTGAGGGAGATGCGCCTTACTGAGGAAACACACACACATATACACACGCATTATGGTATGTTTGTTATTTAGGTAAAGATGTTTCTGTGAAATTTCTGTTTGCAGTGCAGCAAAGAAGGAAAGGTGAGGAGGTATGAAGATAAATGAACCGTTAGCCAATATCATCACCAACGTTATGAGGACGTAGTGTAACTCTGCATCTTCCAGTGTTTTTCCACCAAAAAGTTCTTGTTCTGGAACTGGTTCTGTTTGGTATCCATGGAAACCAACTAGAAAGCAGCCTGTATTTACTTGTAATGGAACCAATAGAAGTGACAGTGGAAGTAGATCAGTCAAAGATGGTGGATCACATCATTTACCTCCAAACTGTCATCATAAAGTGTTTACTTCAAACCAGTTACATGAGCACACACACACACACACACACACACACACACACACACACACACACTTTGTCTTCTTCATTGTTTTTTACTGTCACAGATGTCGTCATGTTTCCCACTTCAGATTATTATTATTTATTATTTATTTTCTGGTGTCAAACCAGTTTAATTTTGGTCGAAATGCTCAGAACAGTTCCAAATTAGGTTATGAACCAGAACAGAACCCGTTCCATATTGGTGGAAATGTCATCTTAGAGTCGACATGCTTTCATTTACCTAAAACGCTGCACAATAAAAAATCGTTTTCTAGACAGGAAGACAATTTTTGATTGTGAAAAATCACATTTCTGTGGAGTCTGTAAACCAGAAAGAACAAAAAGTAGTTTTCAAGGAATGGAAAAACAAAATCATTGATTCTGGGAAGTTATGAGTTTCTACTTGATTCTAGAAAATAAACTCTCAAAAAATTGTGGAAAAAACTCATATTTTTGGTCAAGTCCTTCCCGCTCATTTTGCAAACAACAAACGAGGCCTTAAAAATGGTGAAATGCTGCATTCAAAGCCTCAGCGGTTGTTTTTACAAGCCGATATTTCTTGTACTGTCTAGGATTTTTCACAGTTTTTTAAATAGCAAATGAAAGACAAACTACAGCAAAAGCCTAAACATAATTTTAAATACATCATTAACTTTGCGGCTCAGATAATATGAACTGTAATAATAATGTGAGCTGACCTTCACCAGGTGGAACCTCCACTTTTTCTGAGGTAAAGCCGCAGCTTTTGCCCTGTGTGCTGTTGTAGCTGACGGCTCTGGCGAAGAAAAGGAATATACAGCTCTTTGCTGTCATGTAGTTGTTGGTGAGAAGTGCGTTCACCTCGAAATCTGAACCCATGATCATCTTATCAGCCAGCTTGATCTAAAATGAAACAAACAAACAAACAAACAAAAAAAAAACAACAAAAAAACAAGGAAATGTGANCTAAAATGAAACAAACAAACAAACAAACAAAAAAAAAACAACAAAAAAACAAGGAAATGTGATTTAAACAAAAATGGTATCATTGATAATTACAAGCAGGTAATTTTTGATTCTCTTTTATTGTTTCCCAAAATCTAAACCGGACGATTCCGTCAACTAAATCACCATGGTAACAAAACAAAGTGTAATATGTGTTATAGAATAAGCTTCTGGCAAAAAGGGTTAGGGTTATTTATCTCATAGACGTCTCAAGTCTCAACAAATTGATTTTCAGTTGATTTTTTATAGCGTAGTGGAATAAACTGAAAATAATGGCTGCCTGGAAGGTAGGAAAAACAATTTTAAAATGTACTGCTCTCGTAGTATTTTTTTGGACAGAGTTGGCATTAATGTAATGTGTATGTGGGTTATATTTATTGGTCTCAAACATGCAAAACCATCATTATGGTCCTTTAATACCTTTTATGTGCTATTTTGTCACCCTCATACACATCATATATACAGTACATGTTAGGTAAAATATACATGTGAAAGGTAAAATATCTGGATATGAAAGGTAAAATATGTACATACGAAGGTAAAATATCTGGATATGAAATATGTGGATATGAAAGGTGAGGTAGAGGTGTAAAGGTCATAAAGGTAAAGACCTTCAGGTGAAGCCCCGGCTCTTCTCCTTGCTGCTGCAGCTTGTTATGGTGCTGAGCTTTTTCAAATACTTTCCTCTCCTCCTCTGAACCTGCAAACAGCAGTTATCATCATCATCAAACGCACTTACAGCTACTAAACGTCCTGATCTGTCTCAGATGATCGAGCTTCTGCTGTT
The DNA here is from genome assembly GCA_014773175.1 of Lucifuga dentata. Lineage (NCBI taxonomy): Eukaryota > Metazoa > Chordata > Actinopteri > Ophidiiformes > Bythitidae > Lucifuga > Lucifuga dentata. The sequence continues at coordinate 41,759 of VXCM01003852.1, forward strand.
GTTGCTCCTCACAGCCTCCATCAGAAACCCACTAGGTACATATCATAAAAAAGCCATTTATTTTCTCTGGCTCTTATGAGATCTTTATTTGTCTTTTATGTCTGAAATTTGCTGTTGTCTTTCTCCATGCATCGTTGTGTTTGAGTGTGTTTTTACCTTCAGCATACTTGTACTGGTGTGTGATGTCGTGCCTCTTGTCTGAACCCACAGATTTGGTGCTGATGTTGCGCCCAACAGACTTCGTTGAGCCGCTGAACTTCACAAACTCTCCATTCGACAGACGCACCAAATCCACGACATCAGCATTAACCTGACTCCGTGCAAGACACGAGGGCAAGCAGGAAGTTATCATAAAGAGTATCAGAGCATAAAAATCAGCTAGAATGCTGTTTATAAAGATGCTCATGAATAATCTTATAACCTAATAACCTACTAATAAGGTGTGGACAAGAAGTTAAACTTTTAATTTTGGCCATCAGTAGAAAAGTTGTGGAGTCTATAAAGTATTTAAATGTAAATAATATCATCAGTTTTGGGATTTTTCTTTAGTTTAAAAGCTCACCTCAGCAAAAATGAAGGGAGTGTCATACTTCTTGGTGAGCTCTCCTTCCTGTATGGCTCTCACAGGAGACGGACCGCAGCAGAAAACACCTGAAGGCATCACACATCCAGAAAAAGAAAGCTTCACACACGTCATCAGACAGCAAAATCCAACCAAATAAAGTAAAATAAAATAAAACAAAATGAAATGAAATAAGCACATCCATCCATTATAAAATAAAATAAAATAAAATAAATAAAACAAGCCATGCATCCATTGTAAAAAATAAAATAAAATAACAAGCCACCCATCCATTATAAAATAAATTTAATTAAAATAAAATAAAATAAATAAAAATAAAATAAGCCATCCGTCATTACAAAATAAAATAAAATAAATAAAAATAAGGCAAGCCATCTATCATTATAAAATAAAATGAATAAAAATAAAATAAGCTTTCCATCATTATAAAATAAAATAAATAAAATAAAATAAATAAAAATAAAATAACCCATCCATCATTATAAAATAAAATATAATAAGCCATCCATTATAAAATAAAATAAAATTAAATAAAATTAAATTACATTAAATTACATTAAATTACATTAAATTAAATTAAATTAAATTAAATTAAATAAGCCATCCATCCATTCTCCATCCCCATGTAACTGCAGGGAGATGAGAATATCCAGTCTTCATTGGATTGATGCTTAATATTGGGGAGAATCTCCAGATGTTCCTCCAGTGCTGCATTAGAGGTTATAACTGGCCTGTGTACAGATTAGGATTAACATCTCTGGTTCATTCATGTAGCTCAGTCGTAACATAAATCTCCTGGTATTCATTTTAGTACTTCACTGAAAGACTTATGTGCACCCCCTGGCTCTCCTCCAGGAGGGACATCATCATCATCATCATCATCATCATCATCATCATCATCATCATCATCATCATCAGCAAAGAAACCAAGTCATCTGTGCAAAACCACAAAAAGAAACTGCAAAGTGGTTTAAGAAAAGGAGAAGAAGAGTCTGAGGTCAGATGTTTGTCACGAGAAGATGCCAGACTCACAATCTACACATGCAAAACACAGTGTGTGTGTGTGTGTGTGTGTGTGTGTGTGTGTGTGGTGTGGTTAACAGATACTGTAAACTGGCATGTAACACATCATAACACAGTTTTATACTGTTTAGCTACAGTTAAATTCTTTTTATGAAAATCCTATTCATGAAAATCATCATTCAGGCTTTTTTTCTGTTTTTCCATGTTAAAATTACGCTGACCTTCGCTCTGCTCCTGAGGCGTCGGGTCGCTCGCCTGCCACCCGTCAAACTCTGACCCCAAATCTGGACGAGTCATCCAGCTGTCCACCCAGAGGTGGAAGTTCCTGGACCAGTGTAAAATACAGGATAAGACAACAGGAAGTCCATGAAAGAACATGAAAGACAGCTGAGGAGGAAACGTTTTTACTGACTCACCATATTGAATCTCCCTCAGAAATATTTTCTCCGTCCTCGTCATAAAAGTTTTCTATCAGCAGGTTGGCGATCGTATCGTGAGCTGATCCAAAGTTAGTAACCACACGACATGGGATACCCAGAGCACTAGACACTGCACGCACACACACACACACACACACACACACACACACACACCTGTCATCAAAGGTAAGCAATCAAGACAGCAAATAAAAGTGAAAGAAGCTGCAAAAACTTTGAGATTAGACTCTAATTTGAAGGTTTTGATACACAAGCTGAACTTTATGGCAGCAGATGATATATATGATATATATGCTGAATAAACTTTACTGTGATTCCTAAGATAGAAACAGATTAGAAAACAGTAAAAAAAAAAAAAAAAAAAAAAAGATTTAACTTTTTGGCCCTTTAGGGGATTCTGAACGCTTGGTTGAGAACTGCTGCTGTGCATTTGAAATCCCACTCAAAGACAGACCCTGAATGATTGAGGGAATATGTGTGGGCGGATGGATGGATCAATAATTTAACAAACAAATGAGTCCACAGATGATAAATAAATTAATTAAATTTAAAAAAAAACAAAAAACACCTCCACCAACCTGTGCAAGCCACAGCAGCAAAGACCCAGCACTGCCCATAGCGGACAGACCCACTTTCTGCCCACTGACGCAGAATGTCCCCACTGCCCACCCACGTTCCAGGATGCACACCACCTGAAAACTCCTCCCACTCCCCCACCAGCACGCCACGGTNCCACCCACGTTCCAGGATGCACACCACCTGAAAACTCCTCCCACTCCCCCACCAGCACGCCACGGTCATCATAACTGTTGATCTGTGCAGGAGAAATGTGAGAGAGAAAAAGGGAGGAGGAGAATAAAGTAAAGAGAATGCTGAGAGTAATGGAGTGGATATGTAATAAAATCTGAGTTAAAGGAATAGTCCACATTTTCATCTGTTTTTAGCCACGTTAGCAGTGTGGATCTTTATGGCAACATATCAACACTGTTTCAGAGTGAAATATTAGACGGATTGCCATGAAATTTGGCACAGACGTCTATGAATCCTAATAACTCAGGTCGTCATTTTTCTTACGTCACCAGCAAGTCAAAAAATCCTCTTTGCAACGCTTTAGCTCATAACATGCAACCTCAAAAACAAGAGCCAAATTCTCATCAGCATCAGTTATATGTTGAGTGTGATGCTAACACAGCATGCTAACGTGCACCTTTTTACTGTATTTTATACATATTTTGTTAATTTATTTTCTTTTAAAGAGACAAGAATGAAAGGAAAGGTGTACAAAACGGTGGTGAGACCAGCGATGTTGTATGGCTTAGAGACAGTGGCACTGAGGAAAAGACAAACAGAGTTCAAACAGTTTATTTTGTTTAAGCTAAATAAGCATTAAGAAGGCAGACTAGACACAATCTTTTAATTTTAATGAGTTTTTGCAGCTAAACTGTTGCAGCTGATTTAAATAAGTGCTGATTTTGTTGTTTTTGTTGGAATTTGTTTCCATACACTGCAGCACTTTTTGGTTATGATCCATAACTCTCTGATTTAAAGTCATCATCCATTAAAACGTGTGATATAAAATTACTCTGGATCTGTTATTTAGTTATTCTATGCAGCACCTAAAGATGAGAAAAAAGAAGAAGAAAAAAAGTTTCTTGTGCTCACTATTTTGTGAGCACGAGATTCGAGCAAATTTTTTTTTTCTAGCNAAAAAAAGTTTCTTGTGCTCACTATTTTGTGAGCACGAGATTCGAGCAAATTTTTTTTTTCTAGCAATTTATAATTTTTTTTCTCATGTCCCTTCAGGAGCTCTGTATTATTCTGACTCTATAGCATAAAAGAGTTTTATTAGTTTGCTGGGGGTTTTTTTTCTTTCTTTTTTTTTCTTTACTCTTGGATTCGGCACTTTTAAGTAAAAATGAGACACTTTTGAGGTTTAGGACAGGAAATTATGTTTCTGATACTCAGTCCAGGAGTTCTGGCAGTATCATGCTGCACTTTTCATTACACATTCATTTCTTTTCATTGCACATTTCATTCATTTGTTCTTATGTTTTTGTGCATATTTATTTCTCTCTCTCTCTCACTCTGTCTCTTTTCTATGAGCTATCTTACTCTGTTTCTTATATTTGCATTGTTTTATATTTGATGGTTTTCTTCTTGGTTGCTGTTTTAAATCTCTCATAGGTATATTTTAATTTTTCAGTTTGATGTCTTTGTAATTTATCCTGTGGTTCCTGTGTCTCACTTGGCTGATTGAGGAGAGGAAATCTCTCTTTGAATAGCCTCTCCAGAGGTTTCTTTCATTTTTCTTGATACAATAAGGTATTTAGGGCATTTTTCCTGGTCTTCTTACAGAGTTTTGGCTGGTAGGGAATGTTAATGTGTGGGTCTGTAAAGGCTTTTGCGACATTTCATGTGAAACTGGGCTTCAAATAACGAGAAAAGCTGCTTTTGGATGAGAAGAGAAAGTTTCTGCAGGATGAGAGTGTTTCCCTGGAGAATGACAAACCTCTGGGAATCTAAAGCAGCAGCAGCTCTTTCTGGCTCCATAGTGATTTCCCTCAAAAGCTCAAACAGCTTCTATGGCTGGATTCAGACTCACCATGGCGCTCAGAACCCGGGTCACGTAGACGGGGTCTCTCCTGGATGTGCAGTCCAGATTAGCATCAGACACAAATTTAGGATTATCATCCAAGATCTTCAGGCAGATATCCAGTATTCCTGACTCAAACTGTCAGCAGAAAGACAGAAAAAGGAAGGATTTGGGGGAATTATTTTCTTTCTTTGAGTTTTCAGAGAATTGATTTTTCTGATGAAAACACTGAATGAATGTTAATGTACCTGCCCAAAGTTCCAGGGCGTCCCTTTGATCTGTTTAGAAGTCCCTCTGTAGATGATCCCATGCTGAGCTAAAACATATTCCTGCCTTTTCCTTTCACTCCGCAGATAAACAGCATCTCCTGTCACCATAAAACACAAAACCACCATAAGAACACACTGAACCACATTAACATCTCACTCTGATTTACACAATCATGGCTGCAGTAACGTAACCATCATCATTATCATTACATATTTTCTCATTTCTTATCTGTGTAAGACGAGAAATTTTCAAACTCCAACAATATTGTTATTTATTTATAACTGATATATCAGAATCAATACATGCAGAATTCATTCTGACTATCCAGCTAGCTAGTGTGTCATGCAGTATATTTCCTATTTTATTTTTATTTTTCACATTCTTATCTTTAAATGATCTAATTGTAGTGATGCTTGTACTTTTAATTCTCCTTCATGTTGACATCTGCACCAGCAGAGATGAACTCATAGGAAATCATGCTGAAACCACAGGAAAGATTTATTTAATATAAATGAGAAAGTACCTCTGAAAGCTTTGAAGTGTGCAGCATAAATCCAGATTGTAAAAGAGTTTATTGTTTATTCAGGAGAGAAGGAAAGGCTGAGTAAAGAACTACACACACCTATGAAGCATGAACCTAGCAGCTGTTTCCTGATCTAACTTAGACAGCCAATCACAGAGGTTTCAAAATATATCCTTCAATGAAAATAACGACATGGAAAATCTGTATAATAAGCAAAAATCAGAGGATTAATATAGAAATAAAGATTTTTTATTTTTTTTTTTTTNGTTCGAATATACTCACTGGGGCACCAAGCATTGAACAGCAGGTAGAACTGCCCTAGACTGGTCTTGTGGGCCTCCTGGTCCAGGCTGAGAGAGTAGAGGCCTATGGGGGCATCAGGGGAGGAACTGATAGACAACAACACCTTGTTCTCAGAGGGACCGGTACTGGCTGCTGCACTCCACTCAGTGTCCACTGTGGAATCTTGCAGGCCAAAGCAGACCTTTGTGTCTGATTCTTTCCTGGGTAACAGACCTATTAAACACATGTTTAATACATGTTTTATACAGGGATGCATTTATAAAAGCAAACTATACACAACAGTTCAAAGTTTGGAATCACTAATGATTTTCACATAGAATCAATGTTTCCATTCATGTAAAAGTAGTTTAGTTTCATATGTATGTATGTATAAAATGATTCTATATGTCTGTTAGTATTTTGCAACTACAGGTTTAAAATAATTTGCAAGAAGCTGTAAAAAATTCAGACATTTTACAGTTTAGAATCCTGACATGGGTTGTAGATGATTCCAGATTCATGTAGAGAAGCTGTATGTGGTTCCAGAGATTATTAGGAAATTCTAGATTATTCCCTGATGCTCTACAAACTGATGCCTCATATTTACAAAGCAGAGATTAAATCTCACCGTGGATACTTTGATGAGAAATCACTAAAATAGTGTTATTTATCATTTATCATTTGAAATACTAAATAAATCATTCAATTCATTTCAATTTCAATTTAGCTTTATTAATCCCACAGGGGGAAATTCATTTGCTACCAAGGGCACATCATCTTCATCATCATAAAACAGACAAAAAATAAAACAAGAAACATCACAACCATAAAAATAACAACAACAATAAAATAAAAAGGCCATTAAAACATGATTAAAGGCTGGAAAAAACTAAAAGTGATCATTAAAAAATTTCACAGCAGCTAGAACAAAGCAGTTCTTCAGTCCTTTAGTAGAACATGAGGCATCACCACCTTCCACTAAGTGTACTTCTAAGACCATTTAAACAGTGGATGATCTTTATGCATCTTCAAATACACGTTGGTGTTTGTTTCATATAATTTAAAAAACACTATTATTGAATAAAATAGCAAGAACTACTTAAATNGGTGTTTGTTTCATATAATTTAAAAAACACTATTATTGAATAAAATAGCAAGAACTACTTAAATGATGAGTGATTCTAAACTTTTGAGCGGTCTTTGATGATGTTTGTACCTGTTTCTGCTGTGAGTGTGAAGGCTGTTTTTCCAGGTATGAACTGCTGGCTGTCAGGTTTCAGGTGTAAGATGACGTTGAAGGCTTGTCCTCTCCTGACGATCAGACTCTGGGCTCCATACTGCTGCGTGTGATGGCTGCTGTTGTTGCTCTGAATGTCCAAATCGCAGCGTTCAATGTCCAAGACTGCAAACACACACATCATGTCACTGCAACAAAGGCTGCAGAGAACTCGTGTTGAGTCGATGGATTTATCAAAATGTTATTCCTGCTCAAACTGTGTTTCTTCACAGAGGATAAATTACAAGGAATCACCGGTGAGAGATTCCTCACAGCAGATACTGTGTCCGTCTGTCTTAAAATAAGCCATCCTTATCACATTTCACTCTTCACATCTCAATCTGAGGCTTCATCAAACAGCTCAGATTTAGATTATCAGAAAGAGAAGCTTCAGTTTCAGACAAAGCAACAAGTTCAGAGCTTTGATTTGACTCGAACTCCTGTAATCTATGATAACCTGAGTCAGACGTGCACCTACCTCCACTCATGGCTGCAGGTTCTCGTCCTCTGACTTGTGTTAGAATGTTCAGACACAATACAGCTCCTGTTTAATGGTTCGTGCCTCTGCAGAGGACATTTGCAGCATGTGAAACCCGAGCAGGACGTCTGATCTCCTCCTCTGCTGCTTTTAGGCACCGAGAGCAGAGCAGCTACCCACTTCCTTTTTATTCTTCACTTGAATTGTGATTTTGAAGCGGTTGTGAAAGAGTTTCACAACAGAACAAATAAACTTTCAGTTCAGCAAGTGATGCAACTGATGCAAAAGGATATTTCAATGTGTTGTGTTACAGTTTTGACAAGATGTACACTACTGCTCAAAAGTTTAGAATGCTATTTTTATGCTCAGTATTGTGAGATTCTGATAATCTATGGAGATGAAATGCTGATCTTTATTTATTGGGGTGATTGAACACAGCAATCACCCCTATGTTCTCTTCAACCAAAACTCTTTATTATTATTATCTTTCTTCCTGTTTTTTTGGCACTCAACTACTTCCACATACTTCAACCTA